>JAUBNY010000002.1:7044893-7062979 GCA_032275445.1 Crypturellus soui | reverse complement strand
GTGCCACGTGCTCTAGGTGGCCCTGCGTGTGCAGGGGGGTTGGACTAGATGACCTCTAGAGGTCCCTTCCAACCCTAACGATTCTATGATTCTATAATTTTTACTAATCATAGTACATAAATAATCATAGTACTAATCATAGTACATACATAAATAATTAGGTTTAGCTAGCTGGTAAAGAGCAGCAAGTAGAAAGCAATGAAATTAGTCTTATGTACAGTTTTGATAGTTTGTTTTAGATCCAATATTATTTTCTGTTTCAATACAAGCTGTAGATTATTGTTCGATAAGTTAATTAACCTTTAATATAAGAGTAGGACAGAAGATTTGATTTGATTTTAATCACAGCTATGTAGAGCTGCTCTTAGATGATTTTATATCTGTCGGAGCCATCTTTTCCACTCACTGAGTACTAACTTGCATATAGGAGTGTATGCACCAGCTGTTCTCTAGTTCCAGTTAATAATATTTTTATTTCTACTTCATTCTTTTCATACCTCCAATGGATGAGAGTTCATTTCAGTTTTATTTCAGCCCTTATTACAAAGATGTACTTGGATGACTTTAAAGATCTTTAAAATATAGGATCCATGCATCTGATTTATGTATTAGCAGAAAAGCTAGTAAAGGAGGAAGTATGTCTTATTGGAAATGTTCAAAAAAATAATAATATATTGAAAATAAGCCAGATGCTGTTTTTATGCATCCGTATTACACCCATGCATCTGTAAACCAAGTAGAATATGACATATATGTTGAATTCATTTGTGTAGTAAGCTAAAATCTTAGTCCATAATGCTTCATGTCAGGAAAGAATTGTTTCTAATTTAAGAATCTAAGCAACAAGCTTAGAGTTATGGACAGGTTTTCATTAAAGTAATGAAGTATTGGTTTGTTCCACAACCATGTCAGCTAGTGCTGTTTTCTATAAAAAGTTCAAATCATTTTTTTTTTCTTCATTCTTCACATGAAAAAGGTTGTTTATAACCAAGTAGTTTAAACAATCAGTACTGACAACAGAATAGAAACATAGAACAAGGAAATAATACATTAATAGACAGTTAGATAAAGCAGATGATACATTCAAGATGCAGGTTTTACTGTAAGGTCATTAAGAGGTAGTCATAGAAAACCTTTTTTACTGTTTAACTTCAGGAGTTACAAAAAGATAGGTCTGATCTCAGGGGGACCTGTAGACACGGCATCCTATATTTCAAAGTAGGGAAATTAAAATATGAATCTAAGATGAGCTAGTTTCTAACCTAGAAAGATACCAGCACTCATTAGAGAAATTTGTGTGCATTTACCTAAAATATAAGATGACCTTCAATATCCAGGATCAATATCCTGATCTCAGGTACTGAGATCAAATTTTCCTCATTGACAGAATTACTGGATGGAATGGCTGACAGGTGTGATATACTTTCATTTCAATTATGTTTTGACAATATCACATCACATGAAACTTTCATAAACAAACTAGGGAAATACATTCTAGAAAAATCTGTTAAAAAGTACATGAGCTATTGCTCACAAAAGTTCCAAAGTAAATATAAAATATGTTCTCTGCCATGAAGAGGTTCCAATTGCCCTGGGTAGCCTCCTCTAGGGCTTCCATCCATGCACCCTCGCACCCATTAGCCCAGAAGATGCATATAAGCTCAGAGCCTTTTCCCTAATCCCCATCTGGTCTCTGGAGTCTGATCACTGTCTGGGGGTCACTGGACTATGACTAACAGTAGCACTGAAAGCATGCAAAGCTTAGAACTGGCCCTGAAGTAAGGAAGAATTTACTAACACACAGCAGACTCAAAGAGTCCTCATTTATTCCAGTGTGAAGTTCAAAAGAATATCCAGCTCAGGGTCTGATCTATTAGGTATGGTCAAGAAAGCTGACTTTCTAACCAGATCAAATGAATCTTTCTTATCCTCTTCCAAATAAAAAAAATAGATTAATGTCTTAATGTCAGTCATATTTTTTTCTCTTCACAATTCTTTCAAACTAAGAGAGTGGGGAGAACCTGAAGCTACTAAAGAGTGTCATCAGCTTGAAAAGTTGAAAAAAAAAGGGAAAAAGAATAGAACTCCAATATACAGCATAATAAAGCTAGCACATTATATGAAAGAAAGCAACTCAGCTTTTTACCTTTCCAGTTTTGGACAGGCTATGGCTCCTGGGAAAGGATGAAAGAGTGTTTAAGACACTTCTAAAAATAATCATTTCTGTGCAGAAGGCTTATCCTTTGTTTGGACACTGGGTTCTTTTCTCAGCACTGCACAGGCACTTTCAAAATGAATGTAGACTATGAAGAAACAGAAATGTCTTTTAGTTAGCCAAGATGCAGCGGTAAAGCACCATGGGCCTTTTTGATTATATAATATTTTCTAATGATTCTTCTAGAGATATCTGGAGTCAGACTCCTTATAGAGGTGCACGGTGCATCGTGGGAGAACAAGAGACAGCAGATATGAACAGGAAAAAAAAAAGAGGATCCAATCTGATACAAAAAAATTATTTTTCATGCACTGAGACAGGTTGCCCAGGAGGATTGTTAGGCCTCCCCTGTTGAAGGTTTTCAAGACTACGCTGAATAAAATTCTGCAAAACCTGCTCTGAGCTCATAGCTGACACTGCTTTGAGCAGGATGAGGGACCAGAGACTCTACAAGTTCTTTTCCCTTGTTAATTATTCTGTGTTCCTATTACCAGCAGGTTTTCATTTAATTAGCCAAAAAATCTTTCTCAAGCCTCTTTCTGGCTTGGTTTTCAATGAAGTTGATAACGTTGCAAACACAGAATATAGTCTTACTCTTTTAGTGAGGTTGAAAATCCCATCTTTTTACAGATTGTGATCAAAAATAATGTACTTTTAAATACTATTTATGACCTAAATAAGACTAAGAGACACAGGCTTTATCATTCATACTCACTCAAAAGTGAAAATATACCATCTCTTTATATGGTTGCATGCTTTACCAGAGTTCCTTTTCACTTATATTCGGCACAATAAGGAAGGCTTTCATATCTGAGGTAAAAAGGAACTTATTTGGTGTAAGAGTGAAACACTTCACTTTTCTTTCTGTATTCTAAGAAAGTCTCTGTTAATATGTTCCTCCCCTGCATTAATGCCAGGGTTGCATCAAATAAATTTTAGAAATGAGTTGATGCTTTGTAATCTCTTACAACTCTGGGATTTCACAGTTCCAGATACCATATAAAATCAAGAAGTAAAAGCGGATAGTAATGCAAAATACAGTGTCCATAAGGAGTTAATTTCTACGACTAGATGAAGGGCATTTCATGCTTCCTGGTCCATTTCTTCAAAACTTCAGTGATTTGAAAGAAAAAGTATTTAAAGAGAAGCTATTAGGGTATTTTCATATGCATTCTATTTCTGGTGAAAGTTTGATCCATCCTGCCAAAAACCAAAACGATGTGAAGATGTCCAAGATGACCTACTCATTGCCATTTAAGGTTGGTAGCTTTTCTAAGAGAAAGGAAGAGAAGGGAAGAGAAAGTCTCATTTGATTGCTGCAAGATTCTTTAGAATGGCAGAATTTTTTTTTTTTTACTCTGTCTTGCATTTGGATGATATGATCTGAGTCTTAATTACAAATAAATGTAAGTATCAAAATAATGACTGAAATCAGATTTCAAGTATATTCCTGTTTCCTCTTCACAACGTTTATAGGCGTAGCCTCATTTTTTGATAAAGTATAAATATTCACTGACCAAATCTTTTTATTTGAATAATTTGAACAGTAGTCTGTTATTAAATAACATTCTTGAGGTTTTTTTTTTTTTTTAATAAAAAAGAAAACTAAAGATTGCATCCACAAATAAAAAGTACTAAGTCATTCCCGGGTCATCTGCAGCTGCAGATTTTCCTCCTTTTCCCAAAGCCCCATTGTTCTTAAAAAGCAAATCTCAAAAGATGAAATATGATTAAACCAAATAGTTCTTTGGAAGCTAAATAAGTTTTCACTCTATGAAACCACTTTCATCGGGATTAGTCAGTTAATCCCTGACACAGACACAAAATGCAGGAAAGCATCAGTATTTGATTTTTGACCCTTGTGAAAATTTGTCAGCCCTTGTTGCACTTGCCAGTTTATACTAGTAGGCTCTGGAATGACTGCATAGAAATAATCTCTTACCACAACTTCTGTCATTCATTACTGTCAGCACCACTGACATTAAAGTTCTCTAGTGTGAAAAATGACATGACTAAAAAATAATAAGTATAACTTGGCACAAATACTCTTCAGCATAACCTTTGGTGACTTTTACATGTTTAAATTTTTAACTATTTGGAAAACTGATGGAAAAAGGTGGGCAAATATGACAAGCTTATCAAGCTACATCAGATGTAATGAGTCTGACCTTCAGATTTATTAATAAGAGTTCTTCGGCTTATTCTTCAGATTTTTTTCTTTAACAAACTTAAACTCTGAAAATGCATGCATTTCTAGATGTTCCGCATATCTTTTGGAGGGAAAGGATATCTATACAGCTTTTAATTTTATGTTCCACAGTACTTTTCAAAAGACTCTAATTTTTTTCTTCCTAAAGATAGCTACCCAACTGATAAGTCTACACCTAAAATTCAAGTTATGTTAAGCAAGTAACAATTCTGTACTGAATATACCTTCATATTTTCCATTACATCCATCAGTAGTCTATTATGAACCTGAAAAACCCTCAGCGACACAAGCAGAAAGCAGATAACACACAGTTGGTTCTCGACCTAAATAAACATTTGTGTGGTGAACATAAACAGAATTGAAAACAATTGCTGATTAGCTATATGGGTACACTGGGAGATAAATAATTTTTCACACAAAATATGTTTAATTGAAAACTCTTCAGAGTAATTAAACTGCATAATTAAAGTGAGATGATCCAAGGTAGTCTTTTGAAATGCCCAGACAAGCATCTAGATGAAAGAAGCATTACACAATATATACATACAATATCATTACTCAATAATATGCTTCCACCTTGTTCCTTACAGTTAACAGTTTTTATCTTTGTATTACAAAAATGTTAAGAAAGAGCATTGCTTTTGAAGTACTGAAAAGTTGTGGATGGATAAAATTCTGACAATACACTTAGAGAAATCATATTTCTCATGTGATCAGAACTGATACAATATGTGTGAACAATTAAAAAGGCTTCTCATTATTTCAACACATATCACTGAAACTAACTAGTTATATCCATTGAGTTACTAAGATATTAATTCAATTATTGATAACGAATTGTGATACATTTTGTGTTTAAATTATACAATTCACAGCTAACCAGCTCTTTTATAAAATCAAACTGGTATGTGCATTCTTCAATGTGTCATTGAAATCATATTAAAAATATTTATTAGATATATCCCTTTCTCACACTCTTCTGGTAAATATTGTCGTTTACCATTTTTCATTGCACACTCAATATGCTGCATCCAAATCTAACTGTTCTTTAAGTATAATAGCAAAATAGTTATTACTTCAAATAATGATTGTCTTTATAAAGAGTTCAAAGACTTCTACTGAGTGCTATGGTACACAGGAAAAAAGAATAGCAGAATAATATTATTTCTATTGTTTTAGCTTGTCCCCACACAGCATGTGCGCTTCATAAACAACTGGAAACAAGTAATTGCTGAATTTCTTTTGAAACAATTCCACTGTTGGGTAATGTTTACAAAGTTTTTCTGCAAGAATCCTAGTGGTTAGGATTTCTAAAATGTATATTTCTATAAAGGTACCCTTAGTGAGGACAGGTCAATCCAATGCGCTTCAACAGAAAGTTTAACATTTTATAATTTAAAAGGAAAATACAGCATGCAAATGAAACAAAAAGAAGACGATGTAATAATTTTGAGGATCTTGAAAGAAAGGAAATTCCATGTTAAAAATTGTCATACAATCTTACTTTTGTGCTTCAGGCACATAAAGACTTTTTCCACAGCATTATATATTTGGATACACATGGATGAAAATTGAAGGAAATGCTCATAATTCTGTTCAGGTAGTACTTTTTGCTGCTATGTTGACTAAGTTACTTTCATCCTCCTCTGCATCATGTGTCATTTGTTCCCCAGGCTCATCAGTGCATATGCACCTAATCTGCCATTCTACTGACATGGGGAATGCTGATACACTTGATTTTTCCTGCCTTGCTCTTTCTTTTTTTGTCATCTTTCACAATAACAATCTTAATTTCTAAGGCAGAAGTGTTTTCTGATGCAGGATATGTCAGTATAGCCCTTTCTAGATGAGATTAAATAGTTATCTGTAATCACAGCTGGGTGGATTTGATAGGTCAGTAGGTCTGTTTGAGCTCTTCCTAAAAGGAAATGTGATTACATGAGTGGGGAAGTAACAAAAGATACTTAATTACTGAATCACAAAGGCTTTTATTTGTGAAAGCAGTGATGCATCATGAATAAGGTAGTGGAGCACATTGCTTTTAACCTCTCCCTTCAGCAGTCAGACATCTGAATCTTTCCTCTGTAGATTGCTTATCCCGTGCAGGGGTTGCTTTAGTCTGCGTAGTACATAAGATTAGTATTTATTTTTTTAAGGAAGACCTGGATCTACAATATACTGACATACTTCTTGTTGAAGTATGTAACACATCAGGTGCTTACACCTGCTGGAAGCTTTTTTTTTTTTCTGAAGATCTATGTGTAGTAAAGGGCATCCTCTTTTTTTTTTTTGTCTGATGAGTTTTCCATGTCAGCTATCCCTGCTTTGGTGGGCTGTGTGCAGACAGTCAGATATCTGAGAAACTGTTGGATGTAGTAAGATGGATGTGGAAGAAGCTGTCAAAAGTTACAGAACTGCTGTAAGTGCTGGCTAATTTCATAGGTGGGAAGGAAAGAACTATGTGAGCAACAGCTAGACTACACAGATTTTTGGAGGATGACACTGAGGGCCCTTGAGGGAGGGACACCTTGCAAGGCAAACAGTACCTAGACAACCATATACCACATAAGGCTGAGTTCACCTATGTAACATTATCAGAAATATCAAAACAAGATACACATGTACCAAACCAGGGGCTAATGGGAGGAAAGTAATTAGGAGCAGGTTGTTTATTTGGGAGAAGGAAACAACAGAAAAATAGAAGAACCTGGAGGAAAAAGGGGAAATAAAAAGGTGTAGCAGAGCAGGTTGTTGGGGATGCCTGGATACTTGATTACAGTAGCTAAGACAAGACAGGGTCAACTCTTGCTCTGTCCATATAACACCTGTTAAATCTACTTCTGCGGTCAGGTGGACTGGGGGAAATTAGGGTACCTACACTAGTAGGGCAGCTCCTGGCATGGATGGATCAGGTGTCACCTTGTGTGGGAAAATTGCTCGAGAAAAAGGAAATTAAAGAAAAACTAGGACCTAAGAGAAATTACAGCATTACAGAGGCTTGCTTGTTTTGAGAGACAGATACCTCTTCCAGAATGGCTGGTATGTGCAGAATCTTCTCCTCCATGATTCCCTCGGCAACACAGTCTGCCCTATTAGCACACACTAATAAGAGTAAACAAAGTGTGAAACAGAATGGAGATATCATGGCCAGACTTTGTTGGATTCCCTGTGGAGGTGGTAATCTGATGGTGCCGTGCAGCTGACGAGTGAATGGGAGGGTGGAGCAGAGTGAAGACCCCGCAGCCAAGCTCTGTTGTACTTCCTGCAGAGGGGGTGACCTGAAAGCTGATAAACCGCATAGTACGATGTCTGGTGCTGGGCCAAAAATAGTAGCAGATCAGTCCCTTCCAATGGGCTTTGCTCCTTGTTCTAATCTCATTACAATATCAACACACATCCTCATCCCAAAAGTTACCCACCTCCAAGGAATGACCTCTCCTTACTGAGCATGCTCTCTAGATTTTTGATTGACTCAAGGGACTTTTAAACCAAACAGTAATGAACATAAGTATGACTAGAGTCACTCAAGCTCCACCTAAATGTAAAAGAAAATATATAAAACATGAACTAAGGAGGGAAAGAGGGAGAAGGAAGACTTCATCATAACCTTTGGACCGGTCAACAAGCTGAATGTTGCAGTTGAATAAATCTCACTATTCGTGAATTCCATGTGTTGTTTTGAAGGAGATTGAGCCTGCAGTCAACAGACTGTTCGTAAATCCGATACTGCCAGTCGGGCCTGTAGATACCACAATATTTGGTATCCCTATTAAGAAATGAGCCCAGCTGCCTCCAGTCCCTCTAACCTTTGAGGATCAGCGGAAACCTAAGGAGATTTGTCTTGTACCAAATTTGCCCTCCTTCAAATGGCAACACCTTGTCAGCACCCCTTCTGTTCCTCCTGGCATCAGCAGCTCCCTTACAACTTTCTAGAATGTTTCCAGTCTGCCAGTAGAATATACTTGATTAAAAGTCTGGGAGAAAATATGAGGCAAAGTGTTATCTAATGTCCTTGGGACTATTTTAGATGTGCACACAGTTGCAGATAAGATGATATTAGAACCTAATCATACCCTAGAGAGTCCATAATGGGAGGATGAGAAAATTATATGAGATAATATATTAAGACCAGACTTCTAGATACTTTTTGGTACTTCGCAGTTCAAAGTAAATTGAAGGATTTTCAGGCTGCACAAGGAAGTTTCTAAAGTAGGATGCACCACTAATTAATTATTCATCAGGCTTTGAGTTTGTTCTAGGATGATAATCTGGGCAAATATATCACTGTAGGACAGCTCTGTTCTTAATGTCTTTCCTAGGCCATCAATGCTAACCATTGCCCAAAAACATCAATGGAGTTGGGTGGCTATTTGGCCTGACTCACACAGTTAGTAGTAGATGCGCAGAAAGTCCTGTCAGCATAATTATGTTGAATCCTTACTTTCAGGAAGGATTTCTTTGAAATAACTCGCATATTTTACAGTACACATTGGACAAGTCCACAGTCCACAGATTTGGAATTGAATTGCTTATTCCTGACAACCATCCCTGTCCTCTTTTGTGCCGCTGAAGAACTATAAGATGAAAGAAGAACAAGAAGAGGACCTAAAGGAGAAAACTTCTTGAAGCATTTTTCCCTAGGTAGTCCACTAAGAGTTTTTTTTCCAAATGTCAAGCTGAAGAAAATATATCAAAATATATCAAAAAAATAGTGGTAAAATTTATTAGCTTAGTCAGAGACTTGAAGTTGAAAAGGACGTGTCTTATGGACATGTTATAAAAACACAAGCTTGCAAAATCTAAAATTTTTAGAGAGGTTAATTCCAGCAAAATACAGTCTGTGCAAAAAACAAACAAACAAACAAAAAAAAACGCTTTAAAAACTGTGTTGCCCTCTGTGACCAATAATGAAAGATAACAGCAAGGTAAATTTTCCAGTGTAATGTCAGAATGCAGCTTCACTTCTTTTAATCTTACCGCTCGGAAACTCCTGCAAATAACAGGGCTAGAGTGAGGTGGCACTAATGGAGCCAGCGCCTAGCCAGAGGCCAGTGGAGCACGGCCATCCTTCTCCAGAGCCGCATATCAGTGCAGCAACACAATTTGTGAACAGGTGAAGGTAAAAATGCAATAATCTGTTCTCGGGCAGTATGAGGGACAGGGACATGACATACTTGTTTTCTGAAGAGAAGAGCATGTTTACTTAAACATAATACCCTGCCTTTCAGTACTGACACTAGCCACCTTTTATAAAGCACCCTTTACAGTTGCCTGCTTGTGAAATGAATATATCCATTTTTCAGCAGTTTCATCCACATTCTCATGATGACCTGGAGGATACAATATTAATTAGTTAAGTATAAGCTATAATTCTCTGAGTAATTATTTAATTTCTGTCCAGGCAAACAAACTTGAGCTAACAACTATGCAGGTTTTCCTATAAAATTACCCATGCTTCAAATAAACACTTTTTGCATATAGCCTGTATGGCTTTTGCTCTTTCCCACATGTACTAAAATTAGATTTAAATGATATCGCATATATCTTCACACAATGTACACTGTAAATATACAGCATACACACAATCTACAGTGCAGACTGTTTACAGAAGATGCTGTGAAATATTGGTTGATTGGTTTTCCGGAATGTACTGGAGAAAACTGTGTTACTATGACTCATTAAAGCATGAAAACATTTCTTTGCATCTATTCTTTTACATTTACATTTTTCACCCATACACATGCATGTAAAATTTGTCATGGAAAGCTTGGAAAATAGTTGAAGATCCTATGCATTCTGCACATCTTAAGATGGCTTGGAGCTGAACATGTAGTAATAAAACAGGGTTTGCCTTTTCCCCCTATAGATTATATTTATCATACATATTTATATCATCAGACATTTATATCATCAAAGAAAATATTATCTCACACCAGTATGAATGGGGCAATGGGGCATTTGTTTCTCTGATGGAAAACTAAACACATTTACACAAAAATCTTTTTTTTTTTTTCAAGTCCTTTTGGTTAAATGTATAAGCAAATTGTGGACTATAGCTTTATCTTTCTATTTCATGCCCATTTCTATTTTTGCTACGTCATTTACCAGCATTTCAAATGAAGAAAATCTTACAAGGCAAAGGTGTAATACCAGAAGTTCAGCAACAGTTATAATGAAAATGTTCTCCTACCCCAAAATACATGCTATAGGGAGGTACAATAGAAACAGAGCTATTATTCATTTGTTTTTATATTAATGTGACAATTTCTGAATATAAGCTTCATGTGGCTGGGAAAATTCAGGAAAAAATATTTTAATTAAAGATTAAAGCCTTTTTCTGGAAAATAAAGGGGAAATGATTTATGAAAGCACATTTTAGTAGAAAGAAAAAGAATAATTAATAGCTCTATGGGCATCAGCAGGGTTTTGCATCATGGGCTTGCATACAACTATAACACCTGAGCAAGCAGTCTGTTTGCCAGACAGATTTTTAGCATCTCAGGCCCAAGCATAAGCAACTAGACAGTGAAGTGGTGCAGACCCTACAAGCACAACCTATAGCCCTGGTCTATAAGAAAGGAAACCTACTTTAGAGACTAGCATGCTCAAGGTATGGGAAACAGCTTTCAGTTGCTTCTGTTATTTCTGAGACTCGGTGACCCTGTTGATCCCATTTGGTGTTGGTCCTCTCAGTTCTTAAAGGGCAGAAAAGAAAGAGTAGAGAGGTTATTTTCATTTTTTGTTTTTAGACAAGAAAATTTGAAGCAGCTGGTTGCCAGTCTTTATTGGGCAAAAATGCCAGAAAAACAAGTCTGCTTCTAAAATAGAGTTTCAGAGGTTTAAACTGCCCTTATAACACAGAGATCAGCTTGTGTAATTCTTCATTAAGGATCATGTAGCATTTGAAGTTCTTTTTTATATTATTAATGTTATTACTGAATGTTTGTTGTTGTTCTTTGGTACTTTGCTACAAATAGCATCCAGAAGTAAATCTTTGCTTGGGTTTCATCTCTAACCAGTATGATTTACAATTATGTACAGCAAGCATTTGCTCCATTATAGCCAAGAAATTAACTTCTCCTTCATTTTTTTTAGTAGAACGTTAATAAATGTGCTCTGAGGAGCACTTTGTATCACATGCAATAAAGAGTTGAAAAAAATGTTATTTCAGAGAAAAAAAAAAAGAAGTAAGGTTTGGTGTCTTACCTTTTCTGCCCAGGAGGCTGTTGCCAATTAGCATTCCCATTCTTCACCAGGATTGTCAAGAATGTGAGGTTGTCAAATGTGTTAGATAATTAAAAGGAAACTTTCACCACCATCACCATGTGCAAAGTGAATATCCTCAGAATTTTCATAATTCATCTCTTCTAATCCGTTAATTATTTTGTCATCTGCTTTGAATTCTCTTTTTTTTTCTCCATGAAAAGTATAATGATGAGCTATTTCAACCTAAATTCCCACATTTTCTTTTTCCCCCTTGATAAATCAAGATAATTCAGAATGAATATGTACATGAATAGATATTTTCAAAATGGAGATGGTAGCTAACATCTCAGGACATGGAAATATGGTGCTAAGAACCAGAAATATTTTCTATTTTGCCATGAGAAATAACGTTTACATGAAAGCCTGCACTCCTGAAATAACTAGGAAAGGAGAAGTCTGCAAAGAGAACAATAATCTTTTAAAGAAATCAAATGTTACTTACTTTGTTTTAACAGAGTCTTATGCTTTTCAAATGAATTCAAGAAAATTCAAACAGCTTACTGGTTATAAATACAGCTAATCTAAAAAATACAGAGAAAGGTGTAAGTTTATTATTAATTATATCTTAATTCACAAGTTTTTGACTTGACCATACACAGGTTTGAAGAGAAGCTGACAGATACTTTTTCTATATATTGAGATGTTAAGATGAATAACAACTTCAAAGGAGCAAAATATAACCCTTGTAGTAAAATTTCTATATGTAAACACAGAATTTTTTCTTGATAAAAGAGTATACATTAAAAAATATGAATAATGGGTAATAGAGAGTGAAGAGCCACATAGAAGGAATTTGAATTGATATAAAAAAAAAGAGTTTGTCTATAAAGCCATAAATTTAATTTGTTTTAACTGTAGTTATGGTAAAAGAAACCATACACATAGCTCTCCTTTTTAAGTAAAATTTACAAGGACAAATAACAGCAGAGATTGTATTCTGAAACTGGATGAAGTCACTATGACTTTGGCAACTTCCCACATCTAATTCACTTCTTAGACAACAGAAAAGTGAGGCAGTAAGACCTAACAAAGATTGCACATTAAAAAGTTAAATGTCAATATTTATATATTTCATGTTAATATAATCATTCAACATTTTGAATAATTATCAAATTCAAGTGAATTATGTTGTTCTGCCCTCAAATATAACAATTATTCTCTTCTTCACATTATTAGTTGACTTTTTTATTGTTTAGATGGAAAATGTGGTTTTTCTGTTTCTGTATCTTATTAGTTATGGATCTTGAGAAAAGTCAGAAGGCTGAAGGCACAAAAATAGATGTAAGATACCCTTATGATTTATCAAGTAAAGTAGGTGGAAGTGTATTAATTAAGAATGTTTATCAATGTGATAAAGAATTTTTGAAGATGAATCTTATTTAACAGTGTTCTGATTGTTATAGTTGCTATAGAAACTTACCTAAATTTTTATGAACATAAACTCAAACAGCATAGTAGAAGAAACAAGAGCACCCACTGCATTCTGACACTTCAAAGTAAATGATAAAATAATGAGCCTGGGCATGTAGGACCGGAATCTCAGGGTATACCCTTTGCTACTGTGAAACTACATGCATTGCTCCTTTTCATGGATCCACAGAATTGCCTTTAAATGTAATATTGATTTAATGTAATTTGCATAATTAGTTATAATTACCAAATAACCAGGTGCATAAATTAAGTGTAGAAGAAAGAAAAGAATTGTTAAACACTTAACGTGCTTTCAGTCTCTACAAAGGCCCAAGCTTTAAAGCCAGCCAGTGGAAGAACTCAGTGCCATAATTAGTGATTTAGAATAGAATAAAAGCAGAAAAGAGTCAATCTCTAATGATTAAAAAGGTATGTGTTGGGTTATGTAAAGGCAAGTGATTATGGAGTAGATGCCATGGGTAGATAATGTTAACAAACACAAAGCCAAGTACGCTTCAAGTGATGCCATTGACTGCCTGTGAATATTGCTGAATACATGTGGTTGCTCAAATATTGAGGAATATATGCAATTGCTTAAATGCAGCTGTTCGAGAAAAACAACTGGTAGTACAGTGTTCAGTTCTGGTCATTTTAACTAAAAAGAGAAACAGTATAGGAGTAGACTCAGTGGCTCACTCTCCGTGTGAATCACTAGGAGCCGTGAAAGAGTACTGCTTTTGAGAAGATTAAAAATGCATTGTGGTGTCATACAAAACAGTAAATGCTAGAGCAAAGAATAAAAAACACAAACCAAAAAAGCAAAAAGGCAAAGAAAAAAAACAAGGCACATTCTTCCATTTGCCATTTTTTTAAAAAAGAGAGCTGTGCATAGCTCTCCAGCAGCACTCATAACCAGAAAATATCACTGGGACTAAACTTTTAATAGAAAGTAGAAGGGTGTGGGTCTGTGGGTTTGTTGAGTATTTCCAAACTTAAATTCTAGACAGAATTATACAGCAGAAGAATTTGCAAACTGTCTCTTCAGGACCAACATTAATTCTATCATGTGCCAGTTTTGCTAGTTTCTTTTTTTTTTCTGTATTATTTTATACTGGCCAACATCAAAGAGGGTAAAATCAACTGTATGTTGGTTAGTTTCTAAGCCATTTATCTGATATATTATCTCCTACCTTCTATTATCACCACAAATCTCAACAATCCCTATGATACTGTAATTCTATATTAAATTAACATGTACTGTTTACATGAGTTTTGGCTGTACCAAAAACTGTAATTATTTTTTTAACATTTGAGATAACTTCAGAACGAAACTCAGTGTTTCATAAATAATGACACATTTTTACTCTGTGGAGTAAATGAAGAGTCCTAATTTATGGTTTAAAAATATATCTAGGAAAAAACATTCTAAAAATGATTTCTGAAATCCTGAAAAATCTGAAATGAATTCTGAAAATGAAAAAGGAAAACTGCCATGAGTTGAAATTGTTGACCAAGTTTTATCATGGCAAAAACTTCAATAAATTAAGTGTTCGGAAAATTAGCATATAAACCACATGCTAGAATTATGAAGCCTAACTGTTTTGTCAGAGATGATAGTAACTTTGTGAAGTTATTTTTTTTTCTGACAAAGATCAGAACAGCACTGGATCAACTTTGTTCCTAAATACAGCTACAACTTTATGTTGAACTGAAATTCAATTTCTGTAAAACCTGGTTAATAAAAAGTAACTGCCTCATAAGGACATTGTAAAAATTGATTAGTTTTTTAAATGCTCATTGCAAAAATCTATATTTTCTTAAAAGGGAGCCTTAAGTCAGAGAAAATACTGTTGCAAACCCTTCAGTAGCACAATTTCAATCCACAAGCTAAATTTCCAAGGAAAACAACACAAATTCTACGCTACATTCTAGATCAAGAACAAAGGAAAGCAGGTTCTTTCATACTTAGAGAGTACTGTAACTAATTCTCCACTCTCCAGCTGATGTATGAACATGCAGTTGTGGAGATGAACAGAAGAGGAACACTTTCTTGTGCTAAGGAAGTACCCAAGTGAGCACTAGTTGAACCCTTGTCTTCTATGCATAGGGTTTGTTGTTGTTGTTTTTCCTGAATGCAAGCCTTAATAGCACTGACATCTACTGTACTTTCAAATTTGGCCAAAATCGGACACCAGGTTCAACAGTTGTTGGGGAAGTTGACCAACAAATAGACAGATAAATGAACAAGGACAACATGTTTTTCTTCTTAGGAAGTCACCATAAAAAAATTTATGCTATCACATCACCCAGTAGACTCTTAGATTCGCTCATAAGAAAGCTCCATAGTTACAGTACTACATTCCTAAGAATATCTGAAGATATGTAATAGTTATAATCATTCTTGCCTACCTATAAAATTTCTGTACTTCTGTCATTCCTAATGGCTGATTTAAAGTTGTTATTGTTGAATATGAGCAACTAAAGGCCTACAGGTAGAAAAACAAGAAACCAGACAAATGTCAATATTTTTGGGCTGTCCTTGCTGAAGTCAGTTTTTACATAACTCCTGTTAACTCAGCTAGGAATGTGATAAGCCCTTATAAGCTCTAAAGTTAAAATTCAATTCAGAAGAGCTGAACTCTCTGCATAGCAAAGCTCCCATAAGACAAGTGATTTGTAATTATATTATGATGCTATCTTTTGGGTATTTTTGCAGTAAATACTTGATTATCAAGTACTTCAGGAAAAGTTGATGCCTTTTTAGACATTTAATAGAATACAAAAGACAAAGTTGTTAAAATAAACTGCATTCCTCAAATGAGTGTCTATTCATCTTCTGAAGTGGTTTACTTCAATTACTTCAATTTTTAAAATTCACCTTTGCTGCATTTCAGTTGTTATTTTCAGTAAACAGATTGGCACTTATGTAGAGGCAGAAGAACATTTGCCATTTGCCTGTAAAAATAACCCATTCCAGTGAAATTATCAAGGTTATAATGCATGCAGCATTCAGCAAGGCAACTCACATTTCCAGAGAATTCTAAACGTTTAGTCCAATTGAGTTTTTTCTTCTATGAAGAGAAATATTGATCTTTTGTGTATTTGTTCCAGTAAAGGAACAGAAGCCTCTACTGAAATTTCAAAGCTAAGGCGCAGTGATACAAACCCCAAAGATTACCTGAATTTTAGGTCCTTTTAGGCCAATTACGGAGACAGTAACACTGCAGCTTACATTTGAATTGAATAAATAAATACATATTTTTTTAATAGCAAGTAATGAGTATTGAGTTTCTATCTGATAGTGTTTCTTATATTCAGTAGCATGGCCAAAAATTACAAAAGGGCTGGATTTGATTCTTGTTTATCCTGATGGAAAGATTCCTACTAGTATCCTTCTAGTCTGATAAGTCACACATGCTTGAACCGTATGACCCATTTCATCTTGTGTGATTGTCAAGGACAGAAGAGCTGAAGAATTAGGGCAGCAGTGAAAATAAATAAATACTCTAGTCTATTCAGTGTTCCATTTAATTAAAATAACCTTGTCACTTCTTACACTGATTTTCTTTGTGATTTCTTTCTTTTTTTTTGTCCTGGTATATGTCCCTTAAATAGTAAAGAAAATTCCCTATCTTCTGCTGAAGAGCTAGACTACTGATATGAGTGATTTTACAACCCCACTGTACTGTATCATAATGGTCCTCCCTCTTCAAAGTCTACAAATAAGGCAACACAGTTCAGCTAGCCTTATCTCTGAAGCCATCTCTTAATATCTGCCATAGCATTGACTTCCTTGTTTATATATCCATTCTGTGTACTTTTTTATCTTATAGTGATTTACTCAATTCAGATGGAGTTTTTGAATGAGTATCTGATACAGAAAGCAAATGGATGTCAAACTTAAGGTAGAACATTTTTGTCATGTCATTTTTTCCTTTTTTTTGTATATTTAATATTTTTATTGTATTCATCCATTTGCTCCAATGGCATCTCTGTGTTTTGTTTCTCTTAAAAAACTTTGGAGGTGAGTTCTTTTTGATAAAGAGCTATTGGGAGCACAGTGTTTTCATATCTTAAACCATTCTGTGCTGAAAATATATATCCTTTCCATCATATGCTAGAAAGAACACAATAAAACTGCCATAGCAGAATAGACTGCAAGGGAAGTCACTGTTTTTAAGTTCTTTAAGGCAACTTGTAAATAGAAAATGGGCATTTTTTATAACCTCAGTTGAAAGAATTGATGTATTTATCTTAAAACATAGAGGAATTTTTATATCATCAGTAAGTTCCGACCTATTGATCTGCCTTCCATCTGGTGACACTATTTATACTCATGCAGAGCACAATGAATAGTACAGAAAAAAAACACATATTTTTCCTGTATTACAGTGATATTTTAAGTAACAGCATAGTCAAGGGAGAAGACATTAATAATAAATATTTTTTAAATTAGAAACCTAGTCTGGGGTTAAATAGCTTTGTAGTATTGATTTTTTAAACCAAAATTATTCACCATATTTTGCCATCAGAGTAGTTTTGACAACAAAATCTTTTTTTTTTCTGATTAGCTATTTTTAGTTGGAGATGAGTATAGTTCCGTTTTGAATGTTCTGTAACCCAAGGGTCCTGTCAATATTCTGCCCCTCAGCCACTGACTCTTTAAAATCCTCCAAGCTAAACATTTTTCAAACACATGCAATATTCCCTGTTCTTGCTTCTCTCTAAGTAGCTCAGACAGTCATGGCCCAGACCAAAGAGGGAAATGAAGCTAAGTGTGGGAGCAGCTCTAAATGATTATGAAGGAAAGATCAGATGAGAAAAACATGCAGGTAACAAGGAAAAACAAACAAACAAAGATATAATAGCATCATCTAGGTTAGGAGAGTGAGTTGTACTCAGACCTTGGACATTGTGCTGGGCATGCCAAGTCTAGATTAGGATAGAAAAAAATAGCAGTCTCTGATACCTCTATGATTATACAGT
>JAUBNY010000002.1:7009030-7023517 GCA_032275445.1 Crypturellus soui | reverse complement strand
AGTTCTGTGCCATTCAGTTTTTGTTTCATTGGATTAAAACATGTTTTTCTAATCACTGCAGAAAATCCTACTCTTTTTCTAAACTGTTTCTGAACTCCTTTTAATACAAATTCAGTTTTCTTGAACAATCACAGTTTTAATTGCTTGCTAGTTTTAATTACTTTTTATTCAACAATATATTTTGCACACTGTAGAGATCAAAGTAATTCATCTGCAGCTGCTTAGATAACTTTCTCCCCCTGAAAAGTTACAATTACATGATCTATTCTCCATGACTACAGCATCATATTTTTGGTAAAAATCTATGGTAACAGTCTTATTTGCAATTTCTTATGCTTCTTTAGTTGGCAGTCTAAAAGCTGGAGATAGTCTATCTTGCTGTGTAGCCCTTCCACTGCACTAATGCGATGTATTGACCTCTTAGATTTTTCACATGTTTGTTCCCACATCTGTAGCTTCACACTCATAACCTTCCTATTCCTGCCACATATTCTGCAATATCACACTTTCTGAAAATGGAGTCAGAATACTATTTTTTTTTATGGAGCTATATCCAGAGTAATTTGAACTGCACCGTCATTGGACAGGATGAGCTTGGCTTTGGTTAATTATTGTCTTGTTTTCTATCTTGCTACTCTCTTTGACAAGACTCTTCAATGACTTCTTTTCTTTTAATTCTTACTGGTTTCTCATTTTTTCCTAGATCCTGTCTGAACTTTTGCGTCATCCAACTAAATATACAGCTCTCAAATGCAGACTTTTTTCCTGTGCATGGTAGCAAATTCACAATAGTCTATATGTGTTTCTCTCACATGATTACAGAGGCTTCAATATATGATTCTTGTCAGTCTAACCTCTCTGAATTCCTTTGTATACCCCAAATGCATGCTTTAAGAATAGAAAACATTACTTAGCGGTTTGTGTGTGGTTTGGTTTTTTTGCCCTTTCTTTTAATTTCAGCTGAATCCACTCACCATTATTTGCTCATCAGATTTCTGGAATAGCTTTATTTCTTGTTGATGTATCACTCTTTAATGACAATCTGTATCCGAAACAGAAATGTCTGGTTGAGCTATTCTTACTACTAATTTTTCTGTCGCCCATGCCTAGAAAACTAAAGGTTTCATAAGCACAAAAATATAAATACCAGTAGTAATTACCAAATAAGAAGGCACAGATGTAAATTTGTGGAGTCTACTGAATATTTTTAATGTTGTTGCAATGATAATGATTTTTGCAATCCTTCAACAAAATTAATTTGTTCAATATTTTAATCCAGGGCCTCTGCCTCTTTTTAACACCTATCTTGGTGTTCTGTGGGGAAAATATATCTGTAGTCATAATAATTAGTTTATTATTTCTTCCATTAGATTTTTTTTCCTTGTATCTGTATTCCATATTCTGTCTGGCAAACAGTTACTTATTTCATTCTCAGCTTCTGCTTTGGCTGGTGACTGTCAGTTCTTCAATAGCAGTCTCTAGTAGCAAAGACTTAAAATAGATTTGTGATGTTTGTAAGACTTTCATAGTCCCTTATTTGCTGAGTATTCCATTTTCAGTTTTCTCTTATGATCCCCTTGATATCATTCGCACTCTATTTTGGATTCTTGCCCTTAGGCTGCCTCCATTTTTTTCTTACTATCTTTTGCTGGAAAGAGTTCTTTCTCTTTTTCCTTCTCACTCCATCTTCAACCTGCCTCACTTCTTGCTTCTACATTACATCAAGACTTGTTCCTCAGGGAGCAAAAATGCTTGTTCTTCTCTGTACTGGGAATTAGCCAAGCCAAACCAGAAATAAATCACAAGCTATTGATTTCAGTTTCTGATTAGAAAAAAAGGGAAATATAGGAAGTTACAGCTGGAGTGGGATGAAGATTAGTATGGGGCAGAGTCCCAAAACCAGCTGCTCTTTATTTCTGCTCATCTGTTGTCAGTCAGTCAATAAAGCTCAGAATTAGTCAAATGATTTAATTAATAGCAGCTATGGGCCTAACAGTGCAATCCTTAGTCAGACCAGATTCTTGCTGAGTTTTCAAACTGGCTTTTTTCCAAGTTTAGCCTGTATAAACTTCAGCATCAAGCCCGCGAGAAATAATAGCTGTACTGCCTCTCTTTTGTACGTGGACTGATTCCCACACAATCTATAGTAAACATTTTTAAATATCTTGTTTCTGCTCTGTTAATCTCTACAGAAGCAAGCAACTTATTACGGAATATGAATTCTAAATCTAAAGAACAAGCCAAGTAAGTTAATGGATCAGTTTCAAAACGTGGCCATGCCTTTATGCAGTGAAGTCCTAACAAACTCACAGTGCCCAGTATTACTTTAGTTTCACTAGTCATAGTTATGACTCAAAGGTCTAGTCATCAAAAGACATGATAGTTAAAGTTCATGAAATATAAAATTAAGTTTTATATTTGTGCAATAATACAAAGATAACCAAACATCTTTGCTTTTTATAAGAAGCTCCTTTTGGGCCAATCTTTTGACCCTTTTTCACCCTGTATAGCATTTTCCTCCTCCTGCATAATGGAGCAATTTTCTGACTACATTTCCTGGAGCATGGGCCTTTGAGCGACAGTGGAAATGACAAGGGAAATTCTAAGATTGTTTAGAAATGTCAAGCCCAGTGATGTAGCGGCAAGCGCTTTCATTTTTTCAATTTTGTTAACCGTAGTATTGAATCAGTTTTACACTGAGAAAATAACGGATCTATTTCTGACGACTGTAATAACTGAGGCTTATGAGGTCTATCCCAGTTGTGAGCTCAAGTGCTGCAAAGTCGATGAAAGTTTATAAAATGTTCCAATAACTGGTAATAATAATACTGATGGAAAGAGCATAAAAGAGAGAGAAGAGGCCTAAACTGATCTAAGAACAAATAATATCTGCCTACTGATACCATGAAAGGACTTCACTGAAGTCATGTTTGGTAAACAAAACCAGAAAATGGATGATAAAACAGGTGTTTTAGAAACTGAGACTGCTCAAAACCTATATTAAATCTATACTAATCCTATATTAATATGCATTTAAATAAATATAGCTGCTTATGATACCTTTTTTTTTACTGTTCAATAGGGTTCAGTTGTCCAGATGTCTGTCCTTCAAAAAGCTAAATACATATTTATTTCGTAGCTGACACTGAGATGCATTCAGTGGTCAGCAATTCGTATTCTAATATTCATATTTGGAGGCGATTTGGTTTTGCATTCCTGAAACTGTTATAAAATGCTCACTAGTCTTTTTTTTTTCCTCTAAACCTTTGTGACAGTTGCTTAACTAAACTGATCTTACATTTTTTCTTCAGTTTCTAATGTAGAATATAAGAACTATAAAATGCAAACTCCTAAAGCAATGCTTAATGTTAGGTAAGAATTAGGTTTAGAAGAACCTATTGCTCTTCTGTACACCCTATTTGCAAGCTATTGGAGATAAATGATTTAAGTAAAATGAATATAAGAAAAATATTTTTCTGCAGTACAACCAACCACTCTCATACTTTAAGTTTACTGTCATTTATCATCTATTTATAAAATTCTTCAACTAGTTTTTGGTTTCTAACAATGCTTAGCTGAATTGAATTAATTTTTCATTATATCCTGAAATAAAGGTTATGCAAAGTAATCTCTAAAGAATGTTGAGGTTTGTATAAATGTAAGCTAAGGTGATATTTCAGTTCAAGTGTTTCAGCATATTGATTTTCCACATGAATTCTGGTCTTGGATTCAGCAGTGCTCTCGTCATGGACCTACAGAAATATACTCATTCATGGATAGATTTCCATAGTCATTTATCCTTCTGGCTGAAATGAAGGTTACAATGAAAAAAACAAAATGTCATGGTTCAAAAAAAAGATGGTGTCAAACAACTGTTTCAACACAGAAGGGATTTATGCAATGTTGATAACACAGTTCAAACTCTACTATCAAAAAGTTGCTATAATAGTAATTTTAGTCCAGAAAAGATACAAAGTAGCTGAACATTTCACCCTGAAAAAAATCTACTCATGATAGGCATTGGTTTAGTTATTAACCTTTAATTCCCTTGTGTGTAGTGTAGATAGTGTAGGTTTCTACCCAAAACATTTTCCCTCATGAAAGTTCTTGATATTTCCATTTTCTCCCATTGCAAGAACTTTGAAATATTTCTATTCCCAAAAGAGTGACTTACACTTACAGTGTGAGACATAAGTGCACATGCACATACACACACACAAACATCTGTTTATGAAGTTTGTGAAGCATTTCAGATAAATCAGGAGTTCTGGCATACTTAGTACATAGAACATTCTTACTCATATTCTAAACACTTGGGGGCTGGTGATATAAATGAGACCCTCTCATAAACACTGGGAGAAGAGATTATGAGGAAATGATGGAAGAGCATTGGACAGGTTTTTTGTTTAGTCTGAAGAAGGCTAAGGAAAACAACCAGAGTTATCCTGCATCATCTCATGGGAAAGGCCTGGAAGGAGGAATGGAGGTATGAGCCATTCTTAGAGTCAAGGTTGATGAGATCTACAAACATAGGATAAAACATATATACTAAAACATAATGGTAGGATTCTCAAGAATTATCCTATGCATGTCCCCTGATGAGGATCCTATAATGTCCCATGATTTTTTTCTCACGGAAGAGGCTACACAAACAGCATAAGATCTTCATTTATCTCTCATCATTAGCAAGAAACAACATGGTGGATCGTGGACAAGTGAGGAGAATAGGGCTCTTGTGTCTTGGTTCTCTTTTGGGGAAAACACCTTGTTTCCATGAAAAATGGAAACCCTATGTCTTGGTGACAGTGTTAGCATACATCAATTAATTGGCAAGAAAAAAAGAATATTCTAGGCATTCCCATTGTATGCATGGAATAAGGCCATAGCTTCAATAGCAGAATACAATATGATAGATTAGCACATTTCTCCAAGAAACAGCCTTGTATATGAGCATTTTTATTTTCATGAGATTCTGCATTTTTAGCATTGTAATCAAAATTATGAATAAAAAGAATAACAACTTAATCTGATATACATTTTTATCGAGACTAGAAGTACACAGGAGACATTGTGTTACACAGATTAAAATCAAAATAGAATATATTTTTCAGGATAGAATCACAATTACCAATTTTCCCAGTCACTGAAAGGTAAAAACAACTTAAATGAGCAGAAATTAGAGGAAAATGGAAATGAAATTTGACCTATCAGAATATATGGAAGTAATCCATAGCATGAGAACGAAAGAAATTGTATAGGAGCATATAAGAGAGAGACAGGCTGCTGTAGAGCAGAAGGAAGTATCAAACACCAAAGAAGTCTGGACGTTTAGGCAGCACTGATTTCTTGAACAACTGTTACCTACTCTTTTCCATGGCAGCAGCAGTCAGCCAGGAGAATCCCACAGGTCACATCTAGTCTTGAAGCTGCATTTTAACTAGACTGTTGTGTCAAAGTAGGCAAAGCTGCAGTCTCCTGGAATGATTTTTGATCCACAAAGCGATGCAAGAGTTTAGCCCACTTACTTCTGTTTAGATTTTTGACTGTACACAAACTTTTTTAAAAATCAGATTGAAAGGCATAGAATCATAGTCTCAGTCAGTTTGGAAGGGACTCGGGAGATCATCCTGCCAACTTCCTTCTCAAAGCAGGTTCAATATTAAATACAGACCAACCTGCTTTGTGTTTTGTCCAATCAGCTCTTAAAAAGCTCCTTAAAGCTATTTGGAAATCTCTACCATATGAATACTAACCACAGTGCAATTAAATTATATCATTCTTGATAGCCATTTCAGAATCAAAATCTTAAAATTGGTAAAAAAACTTTGTGGCATGTATGGTACCCATTATAAAAATACTGATAATTTTAATAAGATAGATTTGTTTATCTCTGTGGGAGGTAAGAGTACTCCTTTATGAAGAATGAATATCTGACATAACGTACAAAAGTAGTTCAAAATGCTACTAAATTGTTATTCATAAAATTGGAGGTACAGATTACCTTTTTTCCCATTCAAAATATACGTTTAACACTGTTTTTAGCAACTGAAACAGAATTATTACTTATATAAAAGAGAACAGATACAAGACAAGGGTTGAATTTCTTTGAGGATTTCACAGTTTAATATGATTAAAATGATTAAGTCTTTAATTGCAATACCATTTCCTCGTATACAAAAATATATAGTGTTTTTTCCTCTGTACAAATTTTAATTCAATTCTTCTACATTAAATTCAGAGTTGAATGCTCAGACTTAGAGAATACCAGTAAATAATGTGTGGAATACAAGCAAGAACTGGAACTAGAGGAAAAGATGATGATTTTCACTATAGATTGATACTGCCTATTTTTTGCCCTTTTTTACCCAGGAAGTTCTGGTTTTAATATTGAACTGTGGGATGGTATAATTAGGAAATGCAGTTCCTAAGTCAGAAGTCTAAAAAAATTAGAGATTAAGTATGGATTTAGTTGCTTACCTTTAAAAATTGTGGTCTGATTTAAGATAGAGAAGATTGCAATTGAAGAAAGAGGATTTTTGTAAAGACGTTCTACAGTTCCTGTGCCTTAACCGCTTAGATGGACACTTAACAAACCGCATTTTATGCCTGCAATGGTAAAACAGATGATTCTATCTTCAGTGCAAATGGAGACTTATAACTGGATATTCTATTCAAGAATATCTTGATCTTTTGAATATCTTGACCTACACCTCAGTACATGTAATCATACTTTCCACAGCTTTCCATGACCCTATAATCAACTCTTTGATTTGCAGCAACTAATTTTCAGATTCAGATGTGCTCCAAAACTGTTTTTACGTGTTTTTCTGAGCTACAAAAGTAACACCCATGACCCCAGTGAGAAACACTATTCTCTGTTCCTGTTATAGGATTAAATGACTCATAAATTGAGATTTTCTGATCTACAGAAAAAACTGGCAAGCTAGATGAGCTAGAGGAAATGTTGAAATATTTCAAGATTTTTATCTCTTAAAAAAAGCAGAGGGAGAAGTGTGAAGATCAAGCAGATGGAGATTGTCAAAAGTCTTTATTAATGTTTGATTTTATGTATCACACTATATGACGTCCTGATACATTCAATCTTTTTACTACTCTAGATATATATTAGATAGGATTTCTCTTCTGTGTTATCTGGAATGCCTGATAAACATAAAACACCTTTTGTAATTGCAGGAAGGGAAGTAATAAGAGTTATTACACACTAAGAAGATTTATAAGGTTGCCACAGGGCATATTACAAACTAACAGGAAAACAAATGAACAATAAAGACCAGAAGATGATGACTTTATTGTTCTTCAAGGTCTGCCCTCACCATATGGTCTATCTAACAATCTATGGTTGTTGTTACCTTTCCCAATTTTTTATAGTCCCTTTGTGTTATAAGCATAAATGTTAAGAAAATTAACCTCTGTTGCATTCTGATAAGGTGGTTCTCAAATACAAAATTAAAAACATGCCAGCATTTTTCCCTTTGAAAATAACACCAGTTTGATTTTGGGTCTAGATTTAAAACCTGTATTTGTTTTCCAGGAGCTGCCAAATGGTGTCTGAAATAATACCTAGCTGTAGCTTACAGCACATGAATCTCTGGTCTAACACTGTTAGAGGCGTGCAATGCCAACACATTGGAAATCAGGCAAAGAGGAGAAAAAAAACTCATGCAGCAGAGATGATAACCACTGTTGTGTAGGCTGCATACTCCCCACAGCTTCGCTTTGTCCAGAACATATAGAGCCCATATTTCCACCCCGGACACTCTGCTGCCCACTCCTAGATCGCTTGCTCTTTTGCAGTTAAATCTTTCTTTAGCTGTACAAAGCAACCATACCGTGCAGGCTGTCCTGTCCTATGATATGTGAGGATAACTGCCCTGTTCTTCAATGTGCTTGATGGTCCCTGGGATTTTTGTCATGCTGTGCCTCCTCCTTTGAGTTCTGATGGTCACACTGCTTCCTGATTTTCTTTCTAGCTGCATTGCCGCAGTCTAGCATGGGCAGCTCTGGCTCCAAAAGTGGAGGAGATTTACTTCCCAGGACCTTCAGAACCAGCTTTCACCTGTCTAAAGGAGGCTCTTTATAAAGCTGTCCTCCTTCTTTCCCAAGTCATACAGGTATAGAGTACAGGTACAGGATTTCCAGGTCCCTGTCTTACATTTGAAATAGTAAGAGTATGCAGGCCCCCACAGTAAGCAATAATACACATTTCCCATCTTCTCCCCTTCTAGTGCACTGAATATATGCACGCATGTGCGTGCATGCATGTGTCTGGGCAGGAAGAGACACGTTTTTGACATCCATAGCCCAGGAGACCCGCGTCACCAGAAGACAGAAGAAGTTTCTCACACACAAACACCTGTTACTATGTTCATGGGAAATTTCAGTATTTTTTATAGCTCACCCTTTTCCTCTACCTAGTGAAGGAGAGACGAATCCTCTCTGAAAGCCCTGATACAACAGCAAGAACAGAGGCAGCCACTAACAACAGCAGCCTAGAGTACCGCCTCTGATATACTCTCCAAAAACAGGACTTAAGACAGATAATAATCCACGGTATGAAGAACCTCTTAGCTCTTAGTTGGATTTCTCTGACGAATGTGGTTAGAGAAGATGATGTTTAGCTACCTCATCCTCAGTGACTCAATTAAGACTATTCCTTAACTGTTCTGAAGAATGATGGTCTCACTGTGATTTCTCAAGCTGCTGCATTATTGTGTTTCTTGTTTCCTTCTTTCCTTCTTCCCCCAAATTTAGATAAAGCATAACTGGGACAGTACTTTCATTTTTGAGTATTATCCTAGCTGCTCCAGTGTATTGTTCGACTGCCTGAGTAAGAAGCACCAGAAATACTTATTCAACCCTCAGTAATATATTGAAAAGCTTCACAAAGTGCTGTCTGGATAGATGGCTGCCTCATGTAATAGCACATTCTCATGAAATGGCAATTTCTCTGCACAGAAATAACTCTGAACTAAGCACATTGGTGGGGAATCCCATAGAAAAAATACTGGTATAGAAGACGTTGAAACTAAAGATACAGTAAAAATTTGTTAGCTTCAAGCAAATGTTACAGTGCTATTGTATTACTCACTGTGGATAACAGTGCCAACAGGTTTGATCAGATCTCTCTTCTGATCAAACCATAGAAGAGGAAAGGAGGACAGTTGAACCCTGGAAGCTTTTCATCTCAGATAAAATGTGACATTAATTCACAGTTTGAAACATGTGATACAGGCATATGTGAAATCAAAATCTTTTACTTTCCTCATAAGATCAAATTTTCATGGAAGGGAAAAGATATCTTTTTTTTTTCCTAGTTTAATATAAAATATTATTAATTACAGAGGACCAAGCCTTGCCAAATGCCATTTACTTTATAAACACTGAGGCAATTTAATGCTTTCAGCATAAGGGAACAACCCTTGTTTAGTAATATTGAATTCTGAAATGTTCATTATAATGATTCTCATAGGCCAGAGCAACAGCTTTTACTAAGGAAACCAGTGATCAGACGTGCATTTATCAGTTGCTAAACTGAGTCAACGCTCTAAGCGCAACCAGCTGATGATTCCACTTTGTGTGCATGTGTGCATAAGCAATCAAAACAAAAGCAGTAAGAAATGCTTTTAAATGGAGGCATCAGCATTGTTCATATCTGTGAATTTCTGTTCATGCAGTGTCTCGATTGGTAATCTGCAAGACATTTTAATTCTTGACAAATGCTAGTATAATGGACTAGTATTAGCACTGTTTGCAAAACAGAATTAATGAGCTAGCTGTGTGCAGAGCAAAACAGACTATTGAAAAGCAAGTAAGAGGCAAAAAAAGGGCTTAACCCTCTACTGGACAAGTTTTTGTGTATACACTATATTAGAATAATACAGATATATGAACATATAATTGATAAACCCTAATAATGCTAGTGAATCTTCATGTCATGTAAATGAGATGTAGCGCTAAAATGTAGCTTTAAACAAGATATTTCTCTGTATATTTACAGGTGTATATCTTCATCTGATAAAATTTTATTCAGCTCATCTATTTTTGTTTAGGCATCACTTATTCTGACAGAATTATACGTTCTACATGCCATTTAAACCAGATTCGTATTTTCACACAATTATATACTGCAGTGAAAAGGAAGGATAAGAGCAGATTGGTTTAACTAATGAATTTTTCAGTTACTTCAGGCAAAAGAAGAATTCAGAAGGTAAAGATTAAATCAGATTGCTAAGGTTGAGTACAAAATAACATAGGCAAGCATGTGGAAATAAAGGACCATGGCATAAAAACCCATGAACCTCACAAGACATATAAGGAAAAGAAATGAAGAGGATCCTAGCAAAGAGTCAGAAAAATAGTAACTCATTACCCAACAGAAAAGAAACCTGCTAACAGCTAAGAAAACCCATATATTTATTGCCCTTTTGAGTCATACTTCCCACAAAGTCTCAGCAGTGAGCATTTAGCTAGCACAATTGATTAGTCTACAGTGGTAGGATAAGAACTCAGCCTAGAGCAAAGAGAAAACAGGTATGAATGTATTCAGGTATGATAATTGTTTTGAGATCAGCTGGCCCTGATATCTTTTATTCTAAAATATTTATGGAAGTGGCTGAAACAAATACAAGCTCTAGCAGTTATCCTTGAAAATTCATAGAGACCAGAGGCAGTCCAAAAGCAGGCTAATCATAACAATAGATAAAAGGAAAAAAGCTGGAGGATTTCATGAGCATTTTAGAGAATATTCAGCATCACTGTGGACCCTGAGGAATCCTGATACAAATAAATAAACTATTTGCAAGTAGAGAAGATTCTGAAAGATAATAAAATTTAGAGAAGCTAATATGGATTTATTAAAAAAGTGTTAAAAAACCTACTGCTACTATCATGTGGTCATAAATCTGTTAGAAGACCATAATCATAAGCATATCCACCAATGATTCACCACACACAATAGAAGAGGTCTGTTCTGAATCCATTTGCACTTAAATGTTGTAGTTAATGAATTTGATAACGATGTAAAAAGGCAAGCTTATACATAAACAGCTGATGGGAAACCAGGTGAAGCTTCAAGAATGTTGAAAAGTAACATTAGAATTCAAAAATATTTAGATGAATTGTAGAGCTAATCTGATAAAATAAGAAATTCAGCAGTGAGAAATGCAGGATAGCACACAGAGGAGCAGTGAATAGAGCAACAGAAAGGTGAAAAGCAAGGTGTTAAGTACTCCGTCCTTTGTGAAATTTACAATGAAGCTCTTAAAACCTGACTCTCTCAGTACCATTTTTGAAAGACAGAACATCTAAGCCATCCACACGACTATGATGTGCAGCTGTTACAGACCTGTTCTCCACACACCAAGGAATGAGAAGAGTTAATACCAAATAACATCATCAATGAATATTTTATGCAAAAAAAAAATAAATAAAAAAAAAACACAAACAAAAAAAAAGATGAGATTTACTCTGCAGGAGAACAATGTCAGGAAACATCACTTATCTGGACAGTAATGCTTTTTTTTTAATTAGAATTTTGAATCTAAGCAAAACACACACACACACCTTAAAATCTTGTCTCCAGAAGTAGTATCCCCTTCTCTAGGTTTTTCTGATGTGAAGCTTCATTAGATCCAGTGGCTACTTGACCTCTAGAACAACTGGCCATCTCAGCTTGTATTAAAAGATCTTTAACACCATTAGGGAAGTCATCTTAATGTATGAACTCCAAGGAATCTATGATGGAGAAAATTATTGTGAGTTTCTTAGAAGATGTCCTTGCAGATAGTTCCTGCTTTTCTGATGTAATTCTTGGAAAGGACAAAATGGCTTTAAATCCTACCTCCCCACTATTTTCTATATGGAGCTCTAGATCTAAGAATTTCTCTAAATCCTTAGTTCATTCAAAATTTTTACTGACTCAAAATGAGGGAACAGCTTTGGTTTGTGTCACATGAAGATGTAAAATACTGCGGACATACTAATAGGAACGGCAAGAGTTTCTGTCTGTGAAAGGGAGTAGTGGGTCTGCAGAAAATCTTAACAAATAAAGAAATGGCCTTCTATGGCAGGTCAAAAAATTTTGAATCAAAACTGTGATGAAATTGTTTGGTATTTTCCACTCACAAAATGGTTTGTCAAGTATCTTCTTTCTTATGGAGAAAAAAAATATTGAAATCTTAGTTTTTCAATAATTTCAGTTTCCCAGCTGAAGTACATCATGTGAAATGAAGTCTTGTGTGAAACTTCTCACATAAGGCACCACAGCGGTGAAATTGCCAAAAAAAAAAAAAAAACAGCTAAGGAGACTCTGAGAAATGTAGAGTGTTCCAGCTAAAAAATTCTGGCTTTCTTTTTTTTTTGCTGAATACTAGTTCTGTTCAAAATACTCTGCTGTCCTGGCTGCTGTTGTAGAAAAGCTGCCAAAGAAACTCTAAAAGCTCTGAAGATTACCACATTTTTTAAAAGCACACAGACGTGGCGTCTGTCTCGGTTCTTCATGTTATAGTCATGATTTAATCCTGGGGCTACAGTTATTTCTTGCTACCAGAGGTACTGTTCCTCTAATATCGGAGTATTTTTTCTAACAGTAGAGTATGGTGTAATAATCAGAAGATCATTGCTTTTTTTAGCTGTTGCTCTCTCCAAAACCTGCATAAAACATATTACGTCATTTTGAAGAACATAGGGTCTTAACCTGTCATTGAGTATTAACTTATGTTAATAAATGACCCTTTCCCAGTTGTAGGTCTTTTTTCTTCTTTTAAGTAGATGAATTTTAGCTGCCCAAACATTGGGCAATATTAAGACATGCTGTTAGGAGATGTGTAAGGTAAAAACTATGTGAAATGTAAAGAACGGGTAGATACCTGGAAGGTAAAGATGTTTCTTGAAGATACCTGGCTAATGACTATCCTGTACAAAAACAAAGGGAAGAGACAGGCAAAGCAATAAACCCCACCTAGATATGGCGACAAGGGAGACAATAGCAAGGATCACAACCCCCAGGTCACTGACAGTGGAGGGAACCACTAAAAGCCTTGGGGAGGTTCAACCAGTGCTTTGTAACTGGAAAAAGTGGTTTGGTGGGGGGGTATTATCCGTGTTAGGGAAAAGAGTAAACTTACTGTGAGAGCCTTTTAAGGACTTAATGAGAGTAGGTGAAACTTATTACAGGATGTTTAAGGTAAGAGCTAAAGGAAGGAATTAAGGTTGGTCAGGGAAGAATAATAACCTGACAAAAGAGTGCAAAGAAGACAGGGCCAGGCTCTTGTCAGTGGTGTCCAGTAACAGAACAAGAGACAATGCGCACAAGTTGAAATATCATAAGCTGCATTTAATCATGTGAAAACATTTATTGATTGTGAGAATTATCAGACATTGCAAAAGGTTGCCCAGAGAGGTTGTGAAGTCTCCATTCTTGGAGGTATTCAAAAGCTGGACACAGACACGTACAGCCTCCTTTAGGCGACCTTCTTTGAGCGGGGCGATTGAACCAGAGAGTTGCCAGAGGTCCCTTTCAAATACAACCGTTCTATGATTCAATCACTTGTTTTAACAACTGCCTTTTATATATATATTAGTCTGTTATACCTACCAGGATAGTATTGAGATTATTAGATGTGTTAAAGTTCCAGATCACGTTCCTTGTAATAGATTAGTGAAATATTATATTAAAGAACAAATCACTAAACAATGTCTGATGAGTTCTCCCTTACATATCTAAGTATTCTTTCTTCATTGTAATACAATGACTATTCTTCTATACATGAAACACAAGTGAAAGATAAAATTTACATATTTTTCAAATTAATTCTTGTCATTTTTAATTCTTATAAGCATACAGTACCTTCTTTAAAGAGGCATTCTTCTTTCATTTTAGCTCTGTGTATAATGACTAAAACCACAGCTTTGCAAAACTGTTTCTTTTTTTTGGCCACTCTGGACTATTAAAATGTTATGTTAGCAAGATGAAATTCCCCTCCCTCCAGCGACAGTCTTGTGACTTAATAAGACCAAGGTTAAGGTTATTTATAAGATATGGAGAACCAGCTCTACACAGTGAAGGCCAATTCTAAACTTAAGATTTATATTAACTTTATAAAGATTAGAATCTTTTCTGTGTCACACACTTGATTGATGCAGTATTAGCTTGGATAAGGAACCATCTTGCCAGTGTCTCACTGGAAAAAAATAGTAGAAAAAAGAATCCAAAGAACTGTGGTTACTTTCCAAGATGTTTCTGCAAAGACGTTTTAATTTGCAGAAGTTTAGCACTATTCTTTACTGCTTTATACCATCTGAAAAAAAAATCTGCCAAGCATCACAAAATAACTTGAAAGGAAAGGAAAGGGAAAGGAAAAAGGAAAGGAGGAAGGAAAGGAGGAAGGAAGGAAGGAGGAAAGGAAGGAAGGAAGGAAGGAAGGAAGGAAGGAAGGAAGGAAGGACGGAAGTAAGGAAGGAAGGAAG
>JAUBNY010000002.1:6964522-6979813 GCA_032275445.1 Crypturellus soui | reverse complement strand
ATGTCACCTAAGAACCTACAAATGATGCAGAAATTATTTGTTATATCATGATATGTAGTTTTAAAAAAACTAATGGTTTTAAGAGCATAATGACCAGAATTGACATTTTCTATGGTTTTCAATAATTTATAATTGCAAATTGAAATGGATCACATAATAGAGATGTCCCAGTATTTTCTCCTCAGCTATAATAGTGATGCTGCTCTTCAATAATGTAGGGAGTTCAAAAATAGAAAATATAACTAATTGAGAAATGCACGTGCCAGTAGATTATTCTTGTCCTTATTTTTATACTCAATATTTTAACAGCTGCATATTTCAATTATACATGGCTAATTAAAAAACTGGATTAAAGGCAGTATTGCTTCAGGCCTTTTAAAAGTACATTGAACTACTTGTCGGAGGAATAAATCAAGTTTTTTTGCTCTGGACTTTCTTCTGTGCTATAAACAATAATTTGGCATGAGCACTCTGTATTTGTCTGGAAATACTTGACATTTTTGTTGCACTTATTCAGGTGCTTGATAAGTCCTTTTCTTGTAGGTTGCAGGCATAATCCTGTAATCATTCTGTTTGGAGATGCAAGCTGTTGGCTTCTGGCACTCTTCTCTAACTTAAAATGCATGTTTTACATTGGATTTTGTTGTTTGTTGTAGTATATGAGCACCCAAATGTTTGTTTCAGAGGATTTACAAGGATCTATTGTTGAGCAAGTTTGCTTTTGCAACTTTTTCAGAAGAGATGTGGCTTTTATGCCATTGTCAAGCCTGATGGTTTGGCTGGGATATGTCTTTTGAATGTGCAAGGACCAGCTTTGGAGCAGTCTAGATCCAGAACTGTCACTTTGAGGGGGGTATCTGCCTTTGAAGATAAGCCTTCCAGAAGGGGGAACTGAAGATGCTTGCTTGATTTATACAAGTCATGCTTGAAAGAGCAATTGCAATGTCAGGTGAAATAAATAGCGTTATATAAGGGGTCTTGAAACATCCCCAAACTGAAGTAATCAGGACAAGACTTGGTCCAGTTTGCTGACGATTTGCCTTCTGCATCCTTCCTTATGGTAAATCTATAAAAGTTCACTTTGACTTTAGAGGAGGAGGAGGTTTACTGATTAGCAGCTAATGTTATAACAATGGTTTTATCCTAGCGAAATGATGCTTTCAACAATTTTATACAAATAAAATGTGTCTTCCAAAAATACCTTTGTGAAAGTGTGAGATGTTAAGCAGAACTAGAAGGCTTTCATTATAGCATCAAGATACTACATCAAGATATTTTGGGGTAAAGGAGTGACTTCTGCATGAAACTTGTGGCAGCGCTCAGAAATTACAGTAGAAAGTTTATTGAGAAGAGTATTGGATTCTATTGGAAATCATTTGAATTCTGTTCAGGTTGTTTAAATGAGCAAGTTCTTTAGTAAGTCATATAATATGCTGAAAATTAGCAGAGTTCAAACCAGTTCAAAAGGGCGTAGTAGACTCCTCTTCCCCCGACCCTCCTTTTTTTCGTTCAGTCTAATAAAGACCATTTCCATATTCAGAATAATTAATGCTAATGTCCTTAGTATCAGAAGAGACCTAATTGCACATAAGTGATTGTTGTATGCCATTACAGGTAGTGTTGTATCTGTGTGGTGTGTGTCATCTCATCTGTGTCTGCCCTTTTAAGAAAGGATCTGTTAAGCCTCTCTCATTGAATTTGTTAAGAACAGGCAAAATAACTCAGAAAATCTCCACTGAAATACTCAAGAGAATAAGACAACAAAAACACAGATTCAAACTTGATTTGAAATGACACTGTTAGAACTTTGTTTTCAGTTGTAGAATCTGTATTTATACAAATGTACACTCTTTTATGCACAGATATCCATTGATTTCGATAGGAAATTTGATAAATATGGACAGAATCAGGTCCACAAGCAAGAACATCTTTTTTTCACTAAAAATAAAATACAGCTTCCCCCAGATGTTTCAAACATTTTTCTAAATCTGTTTTTGATGTGGATAATTAAAAGATTGCTCACTTAGAAAACAGAGAAGACTAAATGTTTTACAGTGCTTTTATTGTATGTGACCAGATGTCACATTATCACATGGCATTATTTTTCTGAGATTAATAGTGCTTTGTCTGTCTCCCAGATGTATGCTAAACACCTGCTGCATTAATATCTGTCTAGGTCATCATTATAGTGAGTCTTTACACAAGTGTGTCCTGTAAGAATATCTCCTACAGAGAGAGGAGGAGATAAAAAGCCCTTTTTCTGTTTTTTACTGCTGTTTCTCATTTTGCCGTGTTACATATTGATCTGTGGAATGAGGGGGCTTCCTGTGTTTTCAAGCCCAATTTCACAATGAATGTTGGACCACAGCCTCTATAATGATGAGGACACTGGGGTGGATGGTAACAGATCTCTGCTTCTTACACCTGGCACCTATACCAGAAAAGCAGAGGTGCACATTTCATTTATCCTCATCTACCTTAACCCCCTATCTGATGTTTTTGTCCTCATTTAGCTCATGAATAAGTGTACTGTTTGTTTCCCATGCTCTTTCCAGGGTTTTGCAAAGAGCAGAGCTGTGAATTAAGCATAGGTCTGGGCTCTCAGTGGCAATAGTAAGTAGAAAGAATATGGTCTTGTTTTCACTCCGTTCTGCTTTAAGAAGCTTTTTTATGACTCCAGGTTAATTGAGCTTTCTCCACAAGCCTTGGTCAATGTTATTGTACTTTGTATTATGAACTTTGTTTACTATACAAGTTTATTCAAACCTAGGTTTACCTGCTGTGTGTTTTGTTTGCGATTCCTAACAAGAAAAGGACTGCCTCTACTGGTATGACTTCTTTGATTGACATTTTGGGATTTAGTCAAAAATTAGTCCTTCAAAATAGCCTCACTTGTTTCATTTTTACATTCTTATGGATGTCACATTTTCAAGTATTTGGGGTTCTGACGCCAGTCCACAGAAAAGAACTGACCTTGTCAAGTACATCACTGAGAATGGGTGCAGTCCTATGAGAAGTATTTCCTTTTCCCATAGAAGTCTTCATTCTTGGTAATGTTTCTGTTAAAACACTCATTCCAATCTGGGAGTTTGATCACAATAGACCCTCAAGTCATGGCGCGTGAGGGAGGAAAAATCTGTTTAGCCTGAAGTTATAGAAGAAAATGAGTACGTCTCAGATTCTGCAGCACTGCATGAAGATCTAATCTTATTTTCCATACTGTGAAATCTGCTGAGCTGTGATATTCCTGTGAGAGTTATTTCTGTTTTGTTTCTGATGCCTTAGTATAATGTCCAGACCCAGATAATTGCCTTTCCAATGAAATGAGTGGTTTCATGGTAATAGAAGAATGAAAGATGCATGTGCATGTCTGAGATCTATGGACAGACCTGCTTATCTCCTTCTGTAAAATGCTTTGAAAATTAGGTATTTGCCCTAGCTGACAAAGCTGGCATTTATAGTTGCTACTATGTAGTTTAATGGGTTTGTTTATTAATTTTATTATGTGATTCTGGTACCCACAATTAGATAGGAGCTGAAGTTGCCAAAAATCTGTTGTTATTGCAGCTGCTTCCACTTCATGAAGATATGAAGTGCATTTCTTCAGTTGCAGATGAGTGTATCTGTGATGTAGGAAAAACACTGGCAGATAAACGCCAACTATTTGTCATTTGCATCCAGTTCAGACACTGTTCAGAAGTTGGTTAGAATTAGTCAAAATTAGCTCCTAAATGTTAAATTAAAATGTGTCCTTTCATTTAATGTCATATTTATCTTGAAGTCTGAGGAAGAGTGTGAAGTTACATGTTACTACAGATCTTTAACAAGCTATTACAGCAAATTTTTGTGATAGTGCTAAGCTATTTTGGTGTGCATAGTGTAAATTATGTGAGGTTCAAATGTCAATAGGAATTTGAATAAATTTACTCATTCTCAAACTTCAACCTTTGATAAATTGAAATGATCTTTAACAGATTTTAATTTACGTTTCAATAAATTTATATATTAGTTGTGAAAAGGAATTTAAATTTATGTTAGAGCCAAATTATGGAAGTGTGAAGTTTCTGAAATTTCTATAAAAATTAAAATAAAGGAAAGGTCTGCCAGAACTCACCAAAGCAGTGAGCCTGTGATATCCTTTGTCAATACAACTAGAAGCCTTAGCTCAAGTCAACAAGCAAAGGTCAGTTATCAGTTTTGAGGGTTTGCTGGGGTTTTTGCTAATGCGAGGAGCTTGGTTTTCTACTGTAGGGGTGAATTATGCCTTTTCCATATACACAGCAGAAAGTCTGTGCGTCATACAAATCCTAACTCACTAATGTTTTGAAGACTTTGCAAGGGCTCTTGTGAAATTGAGGGTCTCTGAGCTGATGGGCCTCTTGGTTTTGCTGTTTCACTCTGTGTGAAATGCCATTAAATTGAGATTTTTCTTTTTAATGTCATGCTAAAGGATTATTATTACATTATTATTGTCTAGTTATTTGGCGTAAGCTGACTTCTTTGTACTTGCATGCATGGGGAAACAAAACAGCAGCTGTGCTTGGACAGAAGAGAACACCCCTGTTGCCTGCCTCGCCTGACTCTCCCTTTGGTCTGTGCTCTATTCAAGATGTGAACAGACATCATGAGGGTCTTCAGCTTAGTGGGTAGTAGTGAGTTATATATCTCCAAATTGTCTACATAATAAACAACATAAAGTGTCACTGCTGGATTAACTCAGACAAGATGTTAGGAGGCTAAGGAAGGAACAAATATAATTTTAATCTACTGTAAAATGATATTCTAAGTTTTGTTCTTATTTGGCTCTTTAGCTTTTTTTTATATCTTTGCAGTATTTTTTTAATTCTTTTCAATGTTTTACCTGTCTTACTTTCTTTTCCTTCTGTTTGCAGTTATCTCTATCTTTTTATGGCACAGAATTATATTAAGTAAAGAATGGCTGATGATTTCTATCATCTGGAAATGGTCCTACATCATTCAAGTGAAAGAGATAGGTAATAGGGGAGCGTATATGCTGCCTGCTGATTTCCTGTTTCACTATGGCTGTTACTATTCCTTCTGTAAATCTGGAGCGGGGGATGGGAAACAGTATGGGAAAAAGTGGTCTGCCTTTTGAGATGATCATATAGCCTTCAGATGCTGAAAAACTAGCATGCACATGCTAAAATGTCCCTTGAAATAACTGTTTCACTGACCAGTCTAATCTGCTAGAACATGCACTGATTAGATGCTGTTTCCATCTAAGAGAATAATTACAAAAAAAAAAAAAAAATCAATGGTAAATAAGCCATTGGGATCCTGTGGTAAATAAACCTATGGAACACTGATGTGGGTATCGCCAAGACACAGATTAACTCTAATCTTTGGCTTCTATTTAATCCTACCATAGTCACTTCTTAACTTTAAGATTACATAATCCCGACTGTAGTCCTGGTTAGAAGAAGATATATTGTGGTTTAAGAGTAATCATGATTTATGAATGTGAATCATAAAGCAAATATGAAATTCTGTGAATTATTTGCTCTGTAACATGATCTGTGTACTAAATTTATCCTGTATCTTTTTTTTTTTTTTTGCAAAAGCAATAAAATAGAAACTGCAAATTTCTCTATGACTGTCCAAAATCTTTTCTATATGATTTTAGATTATAATTAAGGATTACAGATGGTTCTGATTTTCACTATTGGGACATTAATGAAAGATAGAGTAGACAGATATGTGTTAAATAGTAGTATTCTAAAAACCTCCTGAAAACTACCCAATAATCCACCTAATAAATGTTGTTGCTGGTATGACTGCAACTTTATTTTGCTGAAAGGTATTAGATGAGTGTTCAGAAATGTTCAAAAGGGGAGGAGAAGGTATTTGTAAGTGAGGGTTCATTTAATCTGTTACAGAGAGTTGATGTCTGACCTAAAATCTCTATGATGGTTTAAGGTTGATAAAAATATTTGTTACTGTTTATGTATCATAATAGTAAATTGAAAGCTTATAGGACTAAGGAATTTGGGCTCTTCTGATTTTGTTTTGTCTGTGTTTGTGTGGTTTCTCTCCACAGTTGTGCTCTCTTATGAGCACCTATGATTACTAGACATCACTTTTAAAACTAAAATTCAGGTAGTTTATTTCTCTAAATTTGTACTAGTAGAAGTGTATGCAGTTTTATGATAGTGTTTTAACAGTACAGACTACTTGAACTGATTTATGGCCAAGTCTGCATACATCTAGGGAAAAATGAGGAGCTGACTTATCTTGTCTTCCAAGTTTGTATGTGCTTCATTATTTTTTATTTTTATTTACTTCCCTTACTAAACTATAGTGTTTATTGAATATGCAGGGCTTTACTTGGTAATATTATTTATACTGTCACTATGCCTAGGGCTTCACTGAAGCTAATGAATAAATGCATCAGCTTGCAGCCCAAGGAACCAGTTCAGCCAGAAGGCTGATTCTGAATTAAAAAAAAAAACGAAGCGGGGGAGGGGGGAGGAAGAGGTGAAGGGAGAGAAAAAATGTAAACAAAATGCCTACAGAGGCATTGTAAATTTGCAGATGGTGCTGAAACCTATGCTAATATCAAGCTGCTTCTTCCTCTGTCCTGGATTTGGTTATTACTATCTTCATGTGGAGTGAGAAGCTAAAAGCAATGAAACTAGGCTGCAAGCAGTGAGAGCAGTACGAGTAAGATTTGTGTGCATGCAAATCATGGAAATGCCTTCTCTCCTCTGTTGTGCTGGACTATTATCTTTTTGAAATAAAATAATGGATGATAAATGATGGTAAGCTCTACTTATCCTTTCTTATAATACAGGCTGATTAACTTATTTACATGAGGCATAGATAATTGGTGATAAAATGATTACTGGGCCTTAAAAACTGTAAGTACAAGAAAATGTTGCCTTAAACAGGATTAAAATAGAAAATAAGTCCTTATACTTTTAGGGGTAAATGCAAAGTAAGCTGGGATTAGGAAGAAAATTCTGTAAAAAGCTAACCCAGAATGGATTTTATTTTGCAAAAGGCGTTTTCTCATAGTCTCCTATAGTAGTAGTAGAAGAAATTGGAGTAAATGGACTACTTAGCTAGAAGTATTTAGCTAGTGGACTATGTAGTTAGTGGTGTCTGACAGAGATCAATCCTGGGTCCCATCCTGCTCAACTTACTCATCAATGAGCTTGTAGGAAGGCACAGAGTGCACCCTCAAATTTTTTCTTTTTTTTTTTTTTTTATGATCCAAACATGGGAGAGATTGCTGATCCACTGGAGGGCTGTGCTGCCATTCAGAGAGCACCTGGACAGGCTGAAGATCTGGGCAGACAGGAACCCCATGCAGTTCAGCAACGGGAAGCATGCAGTCCTGCACCTGGGGAGGAATAACCCCGTGCACCAGTACAAGCTGGGGGACAACCTGATACAGAGAAGAACCTGGGTGTGCTCATGGACAACAAGTTGATGATGACCTGGCAATGTGCCCCTGTTGCAAAGGTGGCTAACAATATCCTGGGCTGCCTGTGGCAGAGCAATTGCCAGCAGGTCAAGGGAGGTGATCCTCTCCCCTACTCTGTTGTGGGAGGCCACATATGGAGTGCTGTGTCCAGTTCTGGGTTCCCCAATACGAGAGGCATGGAGCTACTGGAATAAGTCTCACAAAGGGTCTCTAAAATGAGTAAGATGCTATAGCCTCTTGCATATGAGGAAAGGCTGAGTGAGCTGGGACTGCTGAGCCTGGAGAAGGCTGAGGAGGGATTTTATCAATGCATATTTATATCTGAAGGGAGGGTGTAAAGAGAATGGAGCCAGGATCTCTTCAGCAGTGCCTGGTGACAGAACAAGAGACAGTGAGCACAAAGTGAGATGCAAGGAGTTCCATCTGAATATAAGGAGAAACTTCTTCCTGTGAGGGTGGCTGAGCACTGGTATGCGTTGCTCAGAGAGGTTGTATAGCCTTTGTCCCTGGAGATATTCATAAGCTGTCTGGAGAGGATTCTGGTCAGTGTGCTCCAAGTTTTATCTTGATAAAGGTGGTGGGACTAGGTGACCCCTAAAGATCTCTTTGAACCTCAACCATTCTTTGATTTTTTTATTTTATTTATTTACGTATTTATTTTTCCCCATGTGGTATGTGTAGTGCAGCTCTGGGATTGTCTCAAGTTTTTGCTTGTGAGAAAATTTGCAGCCCTTGGTGAGGTATCAGTCTAAGTGTCCAGGAGGCTTTTGCTCACCCTGAGATGTGTCTTCTGACTCCTTCCTTCTCATTTGCTCTTGCTCGTGAAAGAGGCACTTGGAGCAGGACAGGTACGGGGCTGGAAGGTGGTTCTGCAGGAGTGATGCCTTGGTTTGCATGAGGTGCTCAGGACCTGTCTGGAGGAAAGCCAAAGCTGTGGTGCTGCAGGGACTGCGCAGACAGGTCTCTTCTGCCACTTGTGGTCCCTGTCAGTGGTCCCTCATGTTGGTGACCCCACTTGTCTGCAGCCATGGGGCAAGGCAAGAGACTCCATGCTCCATATATCTAGTTCTGGGCATTGAGTGGCTTGTGGGAATTATGGGAGACTTGCTTTGTTTTCCTCTTCTTCCATTTTGGATCCCAGGAGTTAATAGGACAGCAAAAAAGAAATCGGAGTGAAAAAAGGAAATCTTTTTTTTCCAAGAAGTTATTAGTAAAACTTTCCAGACCGAGTATGGATTATATTTTCCTTCGTACTGTATGTGCCCTGAAGGGAAAGGGGTGCTATGTACTTTGCTCAAAGCTGGTAGGTATAGTATGAGTGTACATCCATTTTGTAGTAAAGAGACCAGAGAGGTTGTTTGGGCCCTCTAATAGCATTAGAAAAGCAGATCCGCTGCAATGCCTGTGCTAGTCTTGTCTGCAACTCAACAGAACATTATTTGGCATCACAGATCAGTCTGGATGGGTAGGATTTACTGAAGTAAAAAAGCAGTGGAAGGTATTTCTGTTAGGTGAATTATGAGTCAATTTGATGTAAGAATTAGCATGAAAATTATGTTCCACATAATTCCCTAAATGCGTTAAAGAGTATTTTCACCAGCAGCCAGTTTGTCATCTATTCACCTAGTCATCTGTTCATGTAGCTGATGGTGGAATGATGGCTTGAAATTTCCTTTGGTAGGAGAGAACTGATTTTGGAATAAGTGACCAGCAGAATCACTTAATGATGCTGAAGGAAATCAGTTGTCTGAAAGCAGTCTGATAGCCCATCCCATAACGTGTTTTTTATGAAGATGTGAAGGTTACAAAGTAAAGGAATTATTAGCACGTTGGTATCCTTATGAGGTCTAGGCTTTGTTTTTTGGTTGCTTTGTTTGATCTTTTGAGTATTCTCACTTTTTTTTTGCCTCAAATTAGTATAACACTTAAGTGTTTACTTATGTTCAACAAGGGAGTAAAGGAAGTAGTTCCTTTACAGTGGTTATTTATTATTCTTCCAGGACTTAAAAAGAATTTAACCAACATAGCATATAGGATGGGAGAACAAATCAGGCCTAAGTTGATCTATCTTTTTTTTTTTTTGGTAGTTAAGGCTGCAATATTTCAAATTTGAAAATATCAAAATATACTAGGTGTAGTATATACCTGTATATAGTGAAGTGTTGATAAGAATTTGAACCTATATTCATCACAGATCTGGGAAACTTTCCTTTCTATGCACTAAAAATATTGGGAAAAACAGAGATGAGAAAAATGACTTAGTGTGTATTATACTTGCTAAATTCTGTGCAACATGAGGCCCTACTCTGGAAAGCATGACACACAGGTAGATTTTAGCTTTCTATCTTATGTGGATGGCAGTATGTATAGCTTTAAATTTAATTACTTTAGCCTAAGTATTACTGTTATTTGCTTTATTGTACTAACTATAGACAATTACCTTTCAACCCACATACATCAAAATCATAAAATAATATGGCAGAATACATCTTTAAAACAACAACAAAGGTTTTTTTCTTTTTTTTGTGAGACAAGAACATTGGTACTTATAGTTTGTGCATGGACTTGTATGTCAAATACTGCTTAATAAATTATGTCTCTTCGATGTTTAGACTGTATGAATCCTTTTGTTTATGACATTGGCATGTTTGCAGACATATACATTGATATCTTTATTCTTGTTTCTGATTGCTCATATATTATGTTTCTTATTTTGTACGTTCTCAAGAAGTATTGGTGGAGGCTGAGTAGTAGCTCTATGTTCCACAGATACCGCTTTGGTAATGCATTCTGGGTTGTGTATCTGGAGCTGTTTTTCTTGTCACACTCTTGGAGTCTGAGTTTGGGTATATCATGTGGCTGCGTGGGCTGAGTTGTTCTCAGATTTCATGCAAAACTCTTCAGTTTATTTTGTGATTAGTGTTTTCTCCTTGCCAACTATCTATTTTGTTAAATAATTTTTTTGAAGCTCTGAATAGCTGATGTGTCTGCCGAAGGGAAATGCTGTAGTAGTGTCTCTTGCTATGCAGTATCAGAATTCTTCCACTTATTCTTTAATTCTGTTTTACAAAATGTGGTTTTCTGTTCAGGCTTCTTTAATGTTATGAATGAAAATGAGAGCTTTAATTATTTCTCAACCTTTTTGCAAATAAGTCTGTCTTATTTTTCTGACACTGAAAAGATGGCAAATTTTATTTCCTTTCATTTTTAAACAATCCAAATGTTTATAAATTGCTTGAAACACAGTTTGTAGTTTCAAAAAAGCAATTATCCTTTCCTTTTTACTCTGTAAAACAAACAGCAAATGCTAAGAATCCTCTTATTCTAAATCCTCCATTTGGCTATTTTGAAATAATTACTGAAATGTAATTCATCAAGGTCTTAACCCTACAAAATTCTTATTTTAAAAAATGATGAAATTGCCATGTTTGCTATTTAAGCTTTGCCTTAGGAATGTTGTGGGCCATTTGCAGCAGTGTGGTTTCTGCAATAGTCAGAAGAGACCTTATTATAGCGTGTTTTAATTTCTTTGAAAATAAATAACTATAGAAGAAATATCACTTCTCCTGTTTCAACCCGAAACCTCTCTGCTTATTCTTAGAAAAGGCAGCTAAGGGTAAAATTCTAGGCTGTTAAAGAGAACTCTCTTAAATGCATCAGAGGTTCAATTCAGGTGATTGTTTTTGTTTTATTTTTGTTTTTTTTCAGGTTTCTTTGTATGTTTTTAATCTCTATGTGGATGTGGTATCTGAGCAGAAATTGCTTTTTTAAGACTATACTGTCTTTCTCCATTTGATTTAGTACTGCACCCACTGCCTAAATCCAACCTGCCAAAATGTCTTTATAATTTTCTGTTTCTGTAGAACATATCTGCCTGGGTAACCTTTATTTTTTTTCCAAAGTATACAGGGAAGCAAAATGAGGAAGAATTGTTAGACCTGAAAGCAGTGTGTGTGTGACTTCTCCTTAGTGCAGCTTGTTCTCTCACCAAATGGGAACTCTTAGAAATATGAATTACCTTTGTTTAGTTTTTATACAGAAGTGTACTAAACTAGCCTACATGAGATATTTTCCACAGAGCTAAACTGCGAACTCCTGCAGTAGAAACAAACTTCTTTTGTGTGAATTCTTCTTTTCATGTTTGAAAGCAAGTTCAGCAATTCTTTTCAACTCTGGTGGGCTGAAAATTATTGGCGCTAAAAATGCAATGTCATTGTGCTCTTGGTAGGAACAGTGAATAAATAGGCGTTACTGAAATACAGACGCACACAAAAGCCTTACTGACTGCATGTGTTAGGTATTTCATATATTAAAGAAAGTCCCACAGTAGTGTTTTTTATTATTATTATTTAACCTGTATTTGAAATTTGCTTTTCTGTATGATGTTTTGATGCCTGTACTAGCTTTATCCTTTTGTTGTAGCAAGGTAGAACTAAGAAAAATATTAATGCCATTTCAAGTCATGAAATAGCAAATAAACCTCATCAAACCAGCTCTTTTATTGTTTCCCAGACTTCAGTGAATTATTTACATAGCAAATGAATATTAAGTACCTGTTACAATAGTGAGGGAACTATGCTGAGTCTGCTTGCCAGGAGATCTTTCTTATATTAATAGATCTTTATCTAGACACTTTAGCCTGACAGGAAATTATTTTAAAAAAGAAATTATTAATAGGAAGTCATTGCTATATATAAAAACTCTGTTGAAATTCTAGTATAAAATCTCACTTGGATAAAATTGTTCTTGTCACTATGATGAAAAATTGTTTCTGTATTTTTACTGGTTTATAAGTTTTTTGTGTATTTTAGTGCTACATTGAGATTTTTAACTGCTAAAATATTTGGCTTTCCATATTGTAATAAGAATATATCTTTAAAACAGATAAGACTTTTTCTTTTTTCCCTGGCGGTAATAGTTACAGTGTATAATACAGTATTCTTGGTCATGTCAGGTCTGTTAGACCTGTCTCAGGTTTGGTGCTGTATCTGTTACAATGGCTCTTTAAAAGGAGCCTGTGCACTTTGCTCCCAGGGCTGAGGAATTCTCCTGCTGCTCCAAAGGCAAAATCACAGCTCCCCACCTGCCCTTCCAGAGCCCAGCCTGATTCTTGGGCTTACATCACTTGGGGAGGTGTGCAGAATTGCTCTATTTTTGTGGCTTGCACAGTAACCAAAGCATTAAATAAGTCATAGGCAATGGTCTGAGTTCCTTGTTGCAATATGATATACCTGTCTGCAATATGATATACCTGCATATGTGAGATTCAGTAACCTTTTTACAAACCTCTATAGCACTTGTACAACAACTGCTACTGCATAAGAAAGCATTTAGACCTATGTCTATATGATCTCTCTGTGGATAAATCGTGAGCAGAATCGATATGGACTGTTTGCATCCCCTCTTGAGGACAGGAATTGTTAGAGAAGATAATGTTTTCTTTGAAGAAAGAAAGAATTTTCTTTAAAGAAAATGTAGAGTTAAACACTATATTAAATATTTGGATCACACAAGTAAGCTTGCTTTTACTTTTCCAAGTAATTGATGCAAACCAGCCTAAAAATAGTGGTAGTGGAGTAAGGGCTTTTGGAAAAGTGTGTCAGCTCATGGGCTGTTTTCTTGTGCATCCTTTGAGGGAGCTTGCTGTAAATGGGAGGATGCCCTGTCTCGGGGCATAGCTCTGGAAGGAAGGTCAAGTGCGTCTCTGCGCTACTGTATTGATGGGCAGGGGGAATTCATAGCATTAATGCTATCCGCAGTGATAAAAATAGTTCATTAATAGCAGTCTCAGGGAGAAAGGTACACTTTGGACTCTGTTTTGTAAAGAGACGATTCTCCTACTGCTGCATGGGCTAACTGGCAGTATATAAAGAATAAATCACAAAAGAGCCTAATGCAATGGTCTCTAGAGAGTGGCACTTACTGCAATACAGTTTCCTCAATAACAGTTGTGAAAAGAGTGGAGATCTGGTGTCAAAGGTTCTTTGTGAATTCCTTCAATGAACGAAATATTAAGCTTTTTTGAGATTTAATGCTTATGTTTAAACTTAATCTCATAATTTAAGAACTCCCCTGACATTATAATAACAACTTTGGAGAATACAAATTGAATAACTTTACATCTCTTTAAAAGTTAAACTTTATAAAGATTACACAAAGAAATAATAAACTCAGGAATTGATTACTAGAAATTTCTTGTGCTGGAGGATTCGGATCAAAGATGAACACTTTTTAAAGCTTTCTTTTCAAGTATCTGAAATGTTCCAGGTGCTTTCTTTTAGGAATAATCTCTTTGTCTATATACAGGTGCTAAATTATTGCATTTAAGTTAAGTCTTTCATTTTTGTTCTCTGTTTTTAAATACTTCTTGCTAATTTTCTGTCATCCCTTTTTTTATTTTTTTTTTCCTATTTGCTAGACAGTGGGTGGTGTAACATTTGAGCCTTTGTGTTTGGATAAATAGTTCTTTTATTTGTAAGTGGTAGAGAGACTGATAGACTGTGTGGGTTATTTTTGTTCTTAAAAAATAATATTTTGCAGGTATGTGTATATTTTGTGGTGGTTTTTCCTTTTTTTTTTTTTTTTTTTTTTTCCCTGAAGGGATAAACAGCTTTTAACAAGTATTCCTCTATACTCTCACACGTGATATAAAAGAAGTTCTATAAACATTTCAGGCCAAAATCTTGTTAACATCAATACACTGAATTCCTGACCGAGAAACAACTCTAGGCATTTTGCAAGTCTATGGATGTTAGGTGGACAGATGCACCCATTTCTAATGAAAATGAATAAGCCTTGGGCATCTGGAATACTCAATGGTTGGAAGTTCTGCTCTGACTCCATTTCATACTGTGAAATTTGGGTCCTGTGCAAACTTGAGTCCTGTACATGCTTTGCTGTATGTGAGACAGGCCTTTGCTGCATTTACCGGACTGTGTGTGTTTAGCCCACCCTGGGAAGCCGACGGTTCTGGCTTTACACCTAACGCGACTGCGCAGTGCGCTGATGTCTCTTCCTTTGGAAATGGCTTGGTCAAAAATACCATAGTTGCTCCTGTTCTGTGAAGCATGTCGACATGCAGTAATGTTATCAGATCCCGGCAAGACAGCTGCACTTTTCTAGTTTAGTTGTTCTAGGTTTAATGTTTGCAGGCGTGGGCTGAGGACAGAGCAGTGAGGATTGTTGGTTAAGTGTGTGGGATGAGGCAGTCTTATTGCCTGTTCTTGGAGGAACTGCTTTATAGCTCGTTTCTGTTGCTGTTTACCTTCTTGAATGTGTGTTTTTTTTGCTAGCCATAAGTGGTAATTTGTATATAGAAAAGATCCTGCTGACTGCAAGTGCTTTGTGGTTCTGTTGAGACCTTACTGTAGTTTGCAGTCAGCATTTTTACTATCGTGAAATTAATATTTTCTTGCTGGTTAATCTACAGGAAGTGAGTTTTGTGGCAGTTGCTTGTTGCCTGCTACTTCTTAAAATTATCTCATTTTTTTTCCTTCCATATGCGCTCTCAGCCTCTGTAAAGCAGAGTACTTGTTCTCTGCCATTATAAGTGAAATGTGAGATTTCCTATCCTGAGCTGCATTTCCTTCACATTTGTTTTGCTGCAAATGCTTTAGGTTGCCTGGCATCTTCCCCAGACCAATTAACATTAAAGTCTGTCAAGAACAGTTCAAGCAAACGAACCTAGCCTCTAATGTGTCAGACAGCAGAGAGCAGTTGCTTTTTTTGACAAAATTTAAGACAAGACTCTCTGCTGTTTAAATTATTATTCTATTTAGCTGAGATTTTCTTCCGCACTCTCGACTGTTTGTCTGGCAAATGTATTCCCTAAACACAGGCAATGC
>JAUBNY010000002.1:6919583-6955863 GCA_032275445.1 Crypturellus soui | reverse complement strand
TACATGAGAAGCTACTGGAGTAAATAACCACTTGCCTCCCCTTCTAAAAAGTGATAAAACAAAAACAGATTTATTTGGTTAAAGTTAGCACTTAAAGGATGGAAGAAGGAGTGGTTGTGGGGGTTTCCAATAGGATACTACTGGAGATCTCAGTTTTGAGATGAAAATACGTGTTTTCTGCCTTTCTTTCACTAGTGTTTAACTTGGGTGTGTTTTGTATCTTTTTAATTAAATAGTTACTTCCCCCACTCCTGATAAGGAAGAAAATCCAAACAAGTAATCCAAGTAAAATCTGCTAATGCTGAGATTTCGATGTTTGCAACAGCCAAGGGATTTGCAATACGGTGTCAGCAGCCTATGCAAGGCTGTCACTAAGGGAAGAGAGTTATTGGAGCAGGATCAAGCTGTTATATGCTGAAGACCTCTTTACCTTTTTGACTTATTTTAAATGGATAAATTTCCTCCAGATTATTTTATTTAGGGTCAGGTTTTTCCTGTGATTATTCAGTGGGTTTTCTTTGTTTGTTTTTGTTTTGTTTTAAATATTTATAGAACCATAGAATCACAGAATTATAGTTGGAAAAGACCTCCAAGATCATCGAGTCCAACTGTCAACCCATCCCCACCTTGCCTGCTAAACCATGCCCCTAAGTGCCTCATCTATGCATTTCTTGGAACAGTGCCAGGGATGGTGACTCCACCACTTCCCTGGGAAACCTGTTCCAATGCTTGACTACTCTCCTATTCATTAAATGCAACTGATCACTGTAGCACCCCAGGTATTTATTGCCTGGGGGCTTTGAGAATACCAGTGCTGCCTTGTTACAGCTGGGGTTAGGCAATGGAGAGAGAGAGTGAGTAGGAAAAAGCAGACTATGCCAAAGTTCACAAATTTTTAAGGTCACCACAATACTTACCAGTTTTCATTCTACTCCTTCATTGAATAACAAATTTATTGAGTGCACCTATTAATGGAAACAAAAATACAAATGAGCTCAAGAAGTGCAAATTGTCCCGAACTACTAGTCTGCCCTGTTTTTTGTCAGGTTGGTCCTAAACAAAGACTGGAGTCATCTGTCATTGTTATATGTAGACATGTAGCTAGATTGGAAACTTTTTTCTGTCCCTATGAGTCATAAGGGTCAGTGCATGTCCAGTGGTAGGTAATAAGTCCATGGAGATGATTCTCAAATGGATTGCAACAAAGTAAAATTTAACTTCTTTAAGTTAATTACAACAGAAGTTTGTAAATATTTTGTTGGGATGTTGGTTGCTTCTGTACAAAACCTTTCCCTTAACAAATGGTAATTCTGAGTTTCTCTCTGTGATGCTGCCATGTGCAGAATTGTAAAAATTAGTATCAAATTTCTCTTTCATGACTGTAAACTGATATTTTTCACTGATAACAGTGCTTGTAAATTACCTGAAATTGTTTTGAACATTCCTCTACCTTCAGAGTTAGTCAGAAAAAATACATTCTTAGAAACTTTTGACCTGCAAATTCAAGGAAGATTTGCTGCTCTCATTTTCTGCTTGTAAGATAAAGCCCAAGTCATTTAAGTGTCTGCACATGAATAGGTTAAATAAGCAGAAGTAAGTCTAGCTTGTTTCAGCTTGCATTCTTTAGTAATGGGTACAAATACAGTCTACAAAATAATATGTATTTTATTCATTAAATATTTAAGAGTTAAAGAAGAGGTATGGAGCACCTCATGATTATATTCAGTCTGAGATACAAAGGCCAAAAGTGTTAATGACTTCTGCAGGTGATAATTTTGATACAAATGAAAAATTTCCTACTGGGTGGACTGAAACACTAAAATTACTGGTTTCTTACAGTCCAGGAAGCAATTAATCTTCCTGAACTACCATATAGTTGTCTTGATCTCTTACGCTTGAAATTCTTGAAAGCAGATGTTCAAAGGATGCCAGGTACCCTACTCTACATAATATCTGAGTACTGAGATGAAGGCGATTTCTGAATGTTAACTTCAGTTATTATGAAATTAGGGTGTTCATCTGCAGCCTTCAAGGGCATGCATTTTCAATGCAGTGGTTGTGCAAGGACTACTTAGACCTTCATGATGTGTGATTAAAGTGTAGCGTTACAAGGCAGCCCTAAGCCATGGCAGAGTGAGCTTCTGGTGAGCTCTAGAAAGTAGGTCGCTGCCGAGTCAGTGCTCAGCTATAGGAAATGACCTGTGCCTGACCCCTATCAATATTTGCACTTATTTTGCACTTAACTCAATAGAGCTGCTCAAGGAAAGAGCCTGCTCAGCAAAAGGGGGCTTGAGGGCAGCAGCAATGAAAATGGGGCTGGAAATCAGCAGCTGATAATCCATCAGGATATGATATTGGACACTCTACATGCAGGTTTATGAAGGCTGTTCATTAGCTGAAGCCTGTCAGGAGCGGTTCAAAAGGTCACATTTTCTGTTAATTTTATGAATTGACCAGGCTGGTTTGGATACAGCAAAACCATTCAAAGTTTTTAGCACATGCTGCTGATTTTTTTTATAGCATTTTAAGTCTTTAACTGTAGTTTAAATGAGCAGCTCTACAATGGCATTTTCATTAGAAGGCTTTGTAATATATTTCTCCATTGCTCTCTTAAATATATATAGATATATATACACACACATGCTGATTTATGATTCTGGACTCTTTCCAGGTTAAGAAATAGGGACTTAATCAGGGCTACTAAATTGAAATAGATTTTTATAGAGAGTAACAACCCACAGATAAGATCCTTTCCTTAAATAAATCTTAACTTGTGCCTCTGCTGATATGTGATAGAGAAAAATTATGCAGACTTCTTTGTGTTTTGGCTTAATATTGACAAATGTTTTCCTATTTCTTTTTTGAAATATATGAAGAACTCAATTAATTTTAAAATTATGAATAGAAGCAGACTGAGCTCTGAATCTCAACCCTATTTTCCCCAACCAAATGCAGTCCAGAGCAAGAGGATAATTAAGCTTTAATAGAAGGACTTTATTTAAGAAAAAATAAATATTTGTAGGGTCATCTACTTTTAGAATTCTTTAAACCTTGTGAAATCCCCATTAAGTGTTTTGTTGTTATTGTTCTTTTTGGTTATTGAAATGAAAAAGACCTAAAGGTGCTACAGCAGGCTATTTAATTCATATGACCTGCAGCTTTCCTACCTGTTTTCTGGGTTGGGGGAGGGGAAGGCCCTAGCTGCTTAATTTTTTACTATTTCTGCATATAACATAAGTGTTAGTAAGATGCTGATCTTAACTGGCTCCCATTGCAGATTACTTCATCATTCTGACTTGGTACTACTGCTTTGAAAGGAAGATGGGGGGAGTGTGTAAATACAGCTTCACTTAATTGGTTTATCATTTAACCACAGATTAGTCAGTAAATTTGTAAATCTTACCATGAATAACTTCCAAGCTTATATTCCAAATCACACTTATTTTAATTATACCTAAGAAGTGCTTGCTTTACTTCCAATGAGTGGAATAATTACCCTGAGTTTACTAGCACCCAACAGTTTTTCAGTTAGCTAAAATAGAAAAATGTATTTTTCTGTTATATTTAAACAAACAAAAAAGGCAGAAGGAGAAAATCTTAAACTTCAAAGTCTTCCTTATATTTATGCCTCCTCTCCCTCTAGTTATACAAAAATGTAGTTATGTAGTAGGTGAATAGAAAAAGCTCCTTTTTTCTTTTTTTTCTTTAATTGTTTGCCCATGATTTTTTTAAATTCCAGATTCCCATAACTGTTCCAAGGGTAACTGCACTCTTTCAGCCTGTTTTATCTCAGACCATACATTTGTAAAACTAGTAATTATCAAGGAAAAGGAAGCTTATGAAAGAGTCAAAGGTGTTGGAGTTTAAGCACTTCAGTTAAGAAAAGGAAACTTTCACCTGACAGGTAACACTCATGTAAGTGTGTGTGTGTGTGTGTGTGTGTGTGTGTGTATATTATCAGCTTGTTCCCCTGTAGTGTCAGAGATTCCTCAGAATCCCCAAAATGTAGCCAAATATAACATTGGTTTATCAGAATGCATAATGACTTGTACTCCTAAATTATCAGTGTTATTGGCACAGCTGACTACTCTTGTCTTCCTTGCTTCCTTCCCCTGTTCCTGCCCTCCATGCTGCACCCAAGCCTGAGGCTGGACCAGGGTGTCCTTTGCTATCCAGCAAAGGTTTCTACTGTGTGATCGTCTTGCAACCCTGCTATTTGTAAAAGTATGCCAGTGAGATGCTATGAAGTAAAATTTTTTTATGTTTTTATTTTAAAATTCAGTGCCCTGATGTTTTGAGGAAGAGCAGTAAGTCAGGGATGAGTATACTGCTTGTGCAAAAAAAAGCAGTGTAGGCACATAGTACAGCCATTTGTGAAAGACTCTATAAAGTTGCAGTGAGCATTTTTTGCACAACAGTGGTTAGCCTCAGCATTGACCTTCATTTCAATGGGAGCTTACTGGAATTAATACTTATTAAGCTGCCTCAAAACTTCTGAAGTGGTAAATGGATTGCTCTTCATGCTTATCTCGCAAGGGCCGGCAAAGTTAGCTCTACTAAAGTGCCTTTTGCAGGGAGATGTTGAACAACATGATTGCACTGCTACTTTTTAAAGAAAAGCATTCTTTAACTGTAGAGTTTTTAAGGAACTTGAGTGTTGCTGGCTAATTTAAGGCCAGTGATGTACGAGCTAAAAAGACTCAATGAACTAATGGATGTGCTTAGACTGAAAAGACTTTGTGATGCGGATGGTGCTAGCAAAGCTCTGCTAGACTTGAGCTTAATGTAGTAATCCCATATGTTGTGATTTGTGCTGGAAAAAGGGGCAGCTTGGCCTGCAGCGCTGCTGCTAAGGCAGGGAGAGTTTCTTTGTGATAACAACATTCACCCTTAATTGGTGTGATTGTATAGAGATCAGTTTATCAATTGGCAAATGGCAACTAAATCCCTGTAACTAACTGGAGCACATTGCTCATCCAAGTAAAATGCTATAGTGTTTCTTCATCCTGAATGTACAGTAGACTCTCAGCCTTCAGGAGTAACCTTAGCCCAGTGGCCCACGTAAGGGGAGGGGAGAGACATGCTCGCAGTCCAGCTGGAGGAGTTGGTCAGCTGTCCGTCCCAATCCCTGCTCAACTCATCAGTGCTAGACTCTGTCCTTTACAGCCCTAAAAGAGACGTATGTGACTGCTGTGGTCATCCTTCTGAGGTGATCCTTCTAAAACCTCCATGCAGGATCTGTAAGAGTGTCTCCTCTTTGCACAGTCAGCAAGGCAGATTTGCACAGGTGATTTGGTATTGCTGCTATTTTTAGCAAAGCAAGACCTCCCTGTCTCCAGAAGGCTTCCCACTACCCTATCTTGCTGCCGGGACTGTACCCCACATTTCCCCACTATGTTTCTGCCACATTGGCAGCACTTGTGCAATTTGGCCATTTCACTGTTAACTCTTTACTTGCCCATCAGTTTTGTCAATCAGGTGAAATAATGGTGCTGGTAAAAAGTAGCATAAACATGCTCTGATCTGATTTCAGGAATTGGTGATATGTATCATAGTAGGGGAAAAGAATTTGATGCACCATCTCTGCTGCTGAGATGAGTAGCTAGCAAGGTACTCGGCTCTGGTGAACATTGATGCTGATGTCTGCTCATTGACCTATTCCTGCACCCATTTCCCTTTGAGCAGCTTGAGCTCTGTTTACGGAAAAGGACAAAAATTGATTATAATCTTCCCTATTGAAGTTTGGCCATTGGTTTGTTTAATTAGTAAGAGCAGTGGTGTTGACCTTATGCAGTCAGGTTTCGACTGCTTTCAGAATTTCTGTACTGACATGTGGCCAACCTTGGGAAAGCTTGATAAAGCAATGAGTGTAGGGTGAGGGGAACAAGCTCTCTACCCTAAGAAGGATTCCAGCTTACCTATGGAAAGTTTATTAAAGAGACGGAGAGAGCATGTGTGTGAAGTTTAATGATGAAAACACTATTTGGAAGTGTTGATAATCTTAAATCAGTGCTTTGCGCTGATACTGCATTTTAATGTGAAAAATTATATAACCCTTGACATAAATTATCTAATCCTAAACTGGCTTTAAAAGCTACTGAATTGCAGAATGCTGATGCAGAAATTAGAAATTCTTCCATAATGGGAAAAGATGCAAGAGGACTTAAGTGGGAGGAAACTTGGAAGTGAAAGGTCGAGACCCAGGTTGATTTGAGTGAGGCAGCGAGGCGGAGGAGCAGCTGGCTTAGAAGATGCCCGTGTGTCCTACTGCACAAGGCAAGCGTGCAGCCTAGTGACATTTGAACTGCCTGGGCAAGCAAAATGTTGGCTGTCGCTTGCCCTGAATGCAAGTGCGTTGAAGGCCGAAAACTCCTGAACATGGTAAATAGTGCAGCACAAGAACAGGCAGAAACCTCCAGAATAATTTGTGTTATTCATCTGTTTTGCAGATGAGTTCAGGCCTTGGCTCCAAACAGAGCAGCCTTGCAGACGCTGTGGCTTGTGCAGGTAGTGACGCTTGCTTGACAGCTCTGGATTGCTGAATTGCTGGAGTATGGCCTGCCCATATCGATATCCCTGGTGTCAGCAGCAGTTAGGGTGAAGGCGTTTTGGTGGTCTCTGTCATTAAATGTTGTCCTTATGAGAAAAAATGATATGACTAAGTATGCAACTAGGAATCAAATCAGCCTCCTAAAGGCTAAAGGTACCTCCTAAAGGATGTGCAGGAGCCTTAAGAAATTTGAGTATGCAGTTTGATGGAATGGGAAAAGTAGTAATAAGTTTATCTTACCATTTCTCTTTTGCATGACTTGTATCAGGTTTTCCTTTGCCATATCTGTTCTCAGGTTAGAAATGTAACACGTGATTTGTCCCTGAATTTTGGGCTCCTAAATTTTTCTTGGAATGTGTCATGTTGAATTACGATTCACTGCCCAATTTCATATCATCTTATCTGAGATACTGTCTTAATTCATAAATAGCACAGTGGCACTGAAACTAGTACAGTTTAGCTATGTAAAAAGGAGATAAGTCTTTTATGTCATCTGGTCCCAGTTGGAAACAGCTGGACTCCGGAGAGGAGGACATAAGCAATGTCACTACACATGGGGTTGGGGTGTGTGTGTGTGTGTGTGTGTGTGTGTGTGTGAAGGAATTGTATTCAGGCTTCAAGTGACTTTTTAATCGAAGAAGTGAGCATCATTTCCAAGTGCTATATTTTAGTAACTTCTTGCTGCCGATGCAAGAGAGTGATCACTTTGTGTCTGGTGCTGTGTGCTGATGCCTGCTGAGGTGGAGCGGTGCTTTGGAAGGCCCTAGGCGTGAGCCCCTCGTGCTTCCAAACCAGCCCCACGCCAAGTCAGAGCAGCGATTCCTGAGTGTTTATCCCCTGCATCCTGTGGCCTCCAAGGATGAAGGCATCACATAGCCCGTTCCCCTCAGGGTCCCACCTGGCAGCATGCATTTCTTGCATCTTTTGAGCATGCCCTCATTTCCACTGCATCTCACTTAATCGGAGTTGACAGCTGAGCTAATAACAGTGGTTTAAAGAGATGGGGGTGGTTGTAAGGGAAAATGAGAAGCAGGACAGTGATGATGGTAGTGAATATTGCTGGGGATATTGGGGTGGATCTGTGTTTTTTTGTTTTGTTTTGTTTTGTTTCTGTAGAGGAAAAAAAAACCTGGGGAAATTTGGCAGTATATAGTTGTAAATTTATATCTGCTTATAGTATCTGATATTTTCATCAGTAAGTCAAATTTAAAGAAAATACAGGTTGTTGTTCAGAACTGGGTTATTCCACCATTCCTATCCACAAAATGTCTTTTTAAGCTATGCTGGGCAGACGTGGCCTTGGTGAGGAGGTCATTTACCCAGGTGAAGAGCATGGAGTGCACTGCTCCTGTCTGGGTAAGAGCAGTTGTTTTTCCCAGGTGTGCTGTGTTTTCCACTGTGGTTTGGCTTCGTTTTTGTGTGGAATACATATTTTACAAGATGTACCGAACAGGAAATTGCTCCACTCTTTCCAGGGTTAAATACATATCTACAAGTATGGCTTAGCTGAAGATGTCCTAAATTACCGAAAATGTTCTGGTTTAGCTAAGGAACATATCCTTCTTTCAAATACCATGCACCAGAGAACATGAGCAAGCGGTTCTAAGCGATTGTTTTAGTTTTCCTGTGCAGTCAAGTAGCTGGTTATCTCCTAGTGCAACTTTAGTAGATAAAAGCGTATACAAATGAGAGCTCTTATAAACAAAACAAGTAGTAGAGATAGTGACAAGTGCAGAACGCCAAACAGCTCTTATTTTTGTATTAGGCTGGATATCAAGCTCTCTTTTGATTGCAAACATCTAAAATAGCTGAGCAGCATGTGTTTACTACATAACCAACAATAAATACTTTTTCAGAAAGCACTTGATGAGAAAAAAGTATGTAATAGTTTGATAACAAAGAATCACCAAAAGGAATTAAGCCTCTCAAAATCCTTGGTAGGATGCTGTTTTAACAAAACTAATGTTATCAGTTATCAGAGTTAATTTTGTCCTAAATACAAGGTTTTGTATGCCTTCATTTCATCCGGCAAGATGAAGTGCCAAGCCATGATAGGCTTGATTGTAGTGGAAGGCTAATATAACAAGAAATATTTAAGGGGAGCATACTGGAAATATGTTAAGTCATTTGTTTCTTTCTGGTATCAAATTCACACTTTGGCCACTTAAAAATGACCAAAATATATTCTTCTTAAAAAATAACAGTCTATCAGGGCAATATCCAGTATCATATGTGTACAAAGCTGCTTGATATATGTGAGGAGGGGATGACAAAGTCCATCTTGTTTATCTCAAATGGTGAGAAATTCAATTGCACTGTATCCTGCTCTGCCAGCAAAAGTTGTTTGACTAAATTGAAGAGGGTCATAAAAGTGAGGAATGTGACAGATTGATGAGTAGGTTGAAAATGTTTATTCTTTAGAATATGGAGGCTTGGGCATGAAGACCATCATCAATCTATAAAGCAAATGAAATAACTTTAGAAAAATGTGAGCAAAATGTGGCATAATTTAGTCATAAGAAGTAATTTATGAAGGGTTCTCATTTTTCCACAAAATCATTATGTTGGTGCTGGGTTGAATAAATGGCTTTCATATCGCATTGTCAAAGATGGTTGTTGTAACCATCCTCTATAAAAATATGGCTCTTCTGTTTTTTGTTTTGTGTGTGTATGTGTTTTGCCTTGGAAATGTATCTGTTGCAAGAGCTGCTCTGGGAGAAATGTGGAGGAAAGAGGGACTGGCGGTGGGATGGGGGGAGAAGGAGCAGTAAGCAGGTGAGAAAGGTGGTGCATAACTAGATGTGATAGTTTTAAATGATTTTGGTTGCAGCACTCTGTTCTCTCGGATACGCTAGAGCTGCTAAAGGCACCGATTTTCTGTTCTCAAAGAACTTTTATATGACCTCAGGTAATAATTGTAGCAGCTTGCGTTGGGATCCCTTTTGCCTTACCTGGATAAAAAGAATAGAACAAAACTTGGTTCGTAGAATAACTGGGGCTGTTGCATCAGAAATAGTTAGCTTTTGTGGGGAGACCTGGCTGTGTTATTTGTAGCTACATTTATCTAAATTGGCTCCATCAGCTAAATGCAAGAAGCTAATTCTAATTGACTGCTTTTAATGCCGTGCCACCTGAAGGTGTCTGTATTGCTATATTTAAACATACGTAAAGTGACTTACATAGCCCAAGAGGAACTTCAGCATGTTTCTTTTCTGCTCCACTTAGCAATTAAGGAGCAAATCTCCCCAGATCCGCCAGGTGCAGGCGGCGGCGGCTGCTGCCGCTCGCATTGCTCTGCTGCTGCCAGCAATGCAGGGCTGCCACGGCTGGCAGCAGCGTGCCGGCTCTCGCAGAGCAGCAGCCCCATCAGGCCTGGGCTTCTGCATCCCATTTCGGAGGAAACTCGTTTCCCCCACCCAGTTGTTGGTCTAGAAAACCTCCAGTTACCTGTCAGCTTGAGTTAAAAGGAAGCACGTGGCTGGAAGGGGATGCACGGGATGTACCCGTGTCTCCTTCTTGGGTGCTCTGCTTTGCTAAAGGGCACACGTATGAAGCGTGCAGCCGAGGGGCTGCCACCCTGCTTAGGAAGGCTATAGGAATGTCCCCTTTATGGACAAAGATACAAGCTTTAGCCGCTTTTTTTTTGTGTGAGTGTGTGCCCTTCCCATACCATTTGTGGGGCCTCGCTGATCCTGCAGAATCAGGAGTATTTGTCAAAGACTTAGCATTCATTTTAAGAAAAACAAAAAGCAACAAAAAACACCTTCATTTTTTCTTTGGTTGTTTGTAAAGAATAAATGCATGTACTTATTCTTAGCTGCGTGTGTTTTGGCCGTAATGACTACTAGCTAGATGTTTCCTTCTGCAAGGTGATAAATTTGAAAGATGAATTAGCACTGCAAATGTGTCTGAGATTTTACTATATCCCTCCTCCCTCACTATTTTTAATTAAGTAGCCCCAGCTGGGTTGGAAAAACACATTAATCCACTTCAAGGTAGTGAAAGGCATAGAGTAATGTAGTAGAAGATCTGAAGATGGGTTAATCTTTTTGCATTGGAGCAACAATTTGGCTAATAGATAGGCAAAAGTCTGCCTGAAATATTTCTGTGAGGATTTTTCCTGGTATATACTTATACTTGAGCACGTTTCAGAGTAGTCTTGCTACCAGAGGTTATGGACAGTGCTCAATGTTAGTTTGTAATGCACTTTTATACAAAGATTATTTGCTACCTCATGCCACCTTATATAGCTACTGTCTCTTCTCTTGAATTTTTAGGAAGCGTATACCTGTTTTTTATTTTGATAAACAGAGGCCTCGCTTCTTACACTTTTAAATTATTTTTTTTTATAAAAATAGTTTGACATTTTAGGCAACAGAACTGTGACTAGAGTATGCTAATCTTATCCTCTAAAAAGTCATAAAAAATTCTACGTAAGTATTTTAAATGACATTGCAATCATGACTTAAAAATCTGTGTTTTTTAAATTATTTTTAGATAGGTTGGGGACATTCTTTAGATTTTTTTTTTTTTTGTCTGTGCTATCTCTTAAAAAAGACATTTGCAAGTTTTAGATGATGTTTTCCATTTCATATTAGTTTCTCTTCTATTTACACAGCCATGTTTCGGATTCTTTCATGCATGTGTCTCTCTTCATCATACTATTGAGTTGCTGAAGGCTCCACTGAAATGTATTTTAGCTTTATTGAGAAGAATGGACTGAATTGGTGACACCACAACTTTACTAATTTTATAAAGATCTGTTGACTATAATAACCATCCTGTCGTGCTATCAGAAATTATGTTCCTTTGCAACATTGTCATGATGCAAATAAAAAAAAAAGTGGGGGGAGGGCAATTTCCTTTATAGAAAAAAAGGTCCAGATGAGACTGGAGCAAGGAGTACAGCATACCATAATATCATATGGGAGGTGGGGAGGGGGCAAAGAAGGTAGACCTGAGCTTTGAGAAAATGATTTCTGAAAGCCTTTTATTAGGAGTATTTTCAGGAAAGAAAGAGAGCCTAAGAAAGAAAGCTCAGGATTGGGAATGGGGATGAAGGAAATAGAAATAAAGAATGACGTTACCTACTGTCAACTCAAAGAACTCGGAAATTAGAAGACAACTTGGAGGATAATGATTATAAGATGAGAAGAATGAATCTATATTAAAGATAAAAATTTTAAGTTAGGAAGAATTGCGGGTTGCAGATATAACCATATAATCTTGAACAGTTTCTTTCCTCCTTATTTTGCTGTTGCACTGAGAAAATTTTAATTTCAGAGGTTTGCTTACCACTCTCTTTGCTGAACAGAGCAAAATGCAGGCTGTCCTATCTTGAATTAGTACCTCCATCAATTGCTTGGTGTAATGGGATGAACAGGAGTCACATTTATTGACTTTAATTCCAGGATAATGTTCTAAAATACTAACAGCAAACATCATCTTCCCCCCTCCCCGTCCTCAATTCTTCTTTCCTCCCACTGCAAACACCCTATTAGACCCTAAAAATTTGCAGGATTAAGTTCCAAAAATTGTTTCTTCCTAATCCTTTTTGATAGGTGTTTCCAGCAAGCAGATATTGCTCATCCAGTAGATGTTAGATGATAGCTATTTAAGGAAGCATCTGTGGTTTCACTGGGACAGCACCGTAATGATCTTTTGTAGACAAGACAGTCTTTATCCCAAATGTGTATATATTTTTATGACAAGATACATTGTATAAGAAAAATGAAAAGGTAAAATTACCAGTAAATTGATAATACAGAATACATTAAGCATCAGGACTAGATTTCTGCAGTCTGCAGTTGTTCTCACTTGAGATTTAAAACATACCACGATGAAAGCTTCACACTTCTAATTAACTGCCATTTACAGGAAAAAAATATAAAGACCTTGTCAACAACAAATAAGTTTAGTCTATTTTTGCTTTTTCATTTTTAAGACTTTAAAATCATGAAATGATTTTTTTCAGTTTTATCACTAAGCCATGGTGAAAATAATTTGACTGTAATTCTCATTTTATAGCTTACTACAAAAGAGAGGAATTTTATTTACTGTGCTTTTTATTAAACCTAAAATGTGCAGTCATTTGCTATATCTTGGGGAGAAATAACTTGAGCTTGAGTAATAGTGTCATCCTTTGCTGAAACACATTTATTCTGCTCAAGAAAGATCTGCTTGAGAAAGTGGGATACTTATATTCGAAACCCTGAGAAAGCAGCAAGCACTTGAATGTGTATAGCTTTGGGGGCAAACTCACTGCCGCCTTCTTTCTGCGGGTTTTTTCAGTTTAATGCAAACTATTGTAAAATTTCTGTAAATCAGAAAGATTGCAGCATTTGGTATGGCCAGTGGGTTGGTTTGGTTTAAGCACAGCGATAGAATAAGAGCAATTTAATGCTCTTGGGTTCCTGCCGTGGGAGACAGATCTAGAGAGGCTGAGCAAGGAGAAAGCTTAGCTCAGCTTTCCTGTAGGCTTCTTTTCCTGAAACAGTCTGGAAAATTCTAACTTATCCTACTTCAAGTCTTCAAAGCAGTATGTCTAACGATGAATGAACATTCTTATTAAGCTATTGTATTGGATGATTTCCCTCTCTGTTAAAAGCTTGACGTGTTTTGGAAGTATGAAATTGGATGATTTGATGATCAAGATTATTTGATTATTTTTTTCTCCCACCCAATCTGCTAGGTTATTGATAATCGATTAAATAGCTAAGGCAATTTTTCAGTCTTGAATTACCCCTGTAGTGTTTTTTTTCAGTGTATTTTATCATGCTATGGATAGCAGAACTACAGGCCTGACAGCCTGACCTTGGTATCAGAGAAAGTTACGGAGCGGATCATCTTGAGGGCAATCGCACAGCATGCGCCACCAAGCTGAGAGGATCTGCTTGAGGGTAGGATGGCTCTGCAGAGATATCCAGACAGGCTGGATCAGTGGGGCGAGGCCAACTGTTCAACAAGGCCAAGGACCAGGTCCTGCACGTTGGGCAAACAACACCATGCAGCACTACAGGTTTGGGACAGAGTGGCTGGAGAGCTGTGTGGCAAAAAAAATCTGGGTGTTTTGGTCGACAGCCAGCTGAACACGAGCCAGAGGTGTGTCCAGGTGGCCAAGAAGGCCAATAGCCTCCTGGCTTGCATCAGGAACAGTGCAGCCAGCAGGACCAGAGAAGTGATCGGTCCCTCTGTACTTGGTGCTGCACCTAGAATACTGTGTTCAGTTTTGGGCCTCACTACAAGAAGGACATGAAGGTGCTGGAGTGTGCCCAAAGAAGGGCAGAAAAGATAGTGAAGGGGCTGGAGAACAGATATTATGAGGAGCGTCTGAGGGAGCTGGGGTTATTTAGGCTGGAGAAGAGGAGACTCAGGGAAGCCCTTACTGGTCTCTTCGACTACCTGAAAGGAGGTTTTAATGAGGTGGGGCTCTTTCTCTTCTCCAGAATAACTACCAACAGGACAAGGGAAAATGGCCTCAGGTTGCACCAGGGGAAATTCAGGTTGGATATTAGGAAAAATGTCTACATGGAAAGAGAGGTGAAGCATTGGAAGAGGTTGCCCAGGGTGGTAGAGTGGTAGAGTCACCATCTCTGGCAGCATTCAAAAAATGCATGGATGAGGTGCTTAGGGACATGGTTTAGCAGGCATAGTGAGTGATGGGTTTACGGTTGGACTCAGTGATTTTGAAGGTCTTTTCCAACCGTAATGATTCTATGGTTAACGCACAAATCATGTGTGTGGTATCAGATTTATTACTTACCACTTTATTTTCACTTTAATTTAAGTTCATGGGTATGATTCATCTTGTTCCCCCTTCAGTAGCAAGTTTTACATCTGGTTATATCTGCCAAAGGTGTTTTATGTCCATTTATAATGCACTGAAGTGACTTGCTAGATCTCTTTAAAGTTTCAGGGACCTGAAAGTTTTACAGAAGAATACCAGTATTACTACTACTTTCAGCCAAGGGAAATTGTCCTCTATTCTTCATACAAAATATTATCTTTGATAGAGACACAATTATACTAATTATTTTATCAATAGCACATTTACAGTGGGTATTCTTTTTATTCAGCCTACTTGTTATCTTAAGAACGGCTCACAATCATTTACTTGCATGGTGAAATTAAATCTGCTATTCAGTGGAAAATTCTAAGTGGTATTTTAATTTGCGCATATCAGTTCATGTAGCTATTTTGAGTTTTATTGATTGATATATTATATAGAACAGTATATGCTACCCTGAGATTGCTTTGCATTAGAATTGCAGGTTGGGTTTCTGGTCTACATTCAGGATTAAATCAGGCTGTAGAGGTAGGCTGCATTTACTGTGAGAATATGTGGCACTGTCCTATTTTTCTGTGGGTTCCAGTTACATATCATTCTTCCTATACTAATAATTTCAGGTATTTCTGTAAATATGTCAATAACTTATCTTTTCCCATTGGATGCAGCTTAATCTGGCTCATATTTTTGTCATGGGCTCACAGCCATACACCTCTGTAATCTGGCTCACAAGGTTTACATCAAAACAATTTTTAGTAAACGTAGTAAAGCATAATATATATATTTGATACTTATCTACTGCACAAAATGAATTTCCATTGCTGTGTGGTTGGCCATGTGCACATATTTATGTGTGTACATATATGTGTGTGTGCCTATAGGGCACATATGTTCAGCTGTGCTCCTACCTAGACCTGGGAATGTGGACCTGCAGCTTTTGGCCTCTAACATCAGCCTCTAACAAAAACAACTTGAGTTTAAATATTGCTGTCCCTGTAAGCGTTTACACTTTGAAGAATGAATGGAGAGCGCTGTTCTGTGTTCTTTCATTTTATCGCCCTTCTCTGTGGTATTAAAGACATGTAAGTCTTTGTTCATGATGTCCACTTCTCAGCAGGCAGCAAGGCTCATTTCTCACTTTCTTACCATTCCCAGTAGATACTTGCTGTTCTTTGAGATCATTTGCTAAAAAGACCACTCAGCCTCCTGAGGGGATCTGACTTTCCATCAGTCTAACTTAAATCTTTCTGCTACAGTTTCAAGCCCACTGCTATTTGTCCTATCCACCACAAGCACAGAGCACAAAATATTCCTTCAATACTTTCAGCCTTATCTCTTCTCACTCTTCCCTGTCTGAAACACCCTATTTTCTTTGCAAGTCATGCAAAGTGTGAGTCACTGCACATACTTTTGTTGCTTTTTTGAACTCTTTCCAGCAAGACCACATCTCCTTGCCACCTGAACAGGATGTTCTGGCTATGGCCTTTGCAATGCTAACTGGGGGGAGGATTATGAGCAATAACTATTGCTCTGGAAGCATATTTTGAGGAATGTGAGCTAGCAGATTAATCATACAATGCCTGTTCAGCTAATGCTGATGCCTCTTCAACAGTTTGATGAAAGTTAAAAGTTAAAAATATTTTGGTTTGCCGTACTCTTCTTATTTCTAAAATATTGCACCATTAGGCCTTTAGCTCATTCAGTTGTCTTGAAATGTGTATTTTTGTCCATTGTCCTGTCCTTCAGAAACACAATGCAATTTGCAAAAAAGGAAAGATTTATATTCATATGAAAATTAGTTCAGGCAAACTGTCCATCAAGCAAAATACCAATTACTTAAAATGCAACAATATTGAAAGTGTGTTTGTTATTTGTTATGTGGAACACTAGAATCGAAGTTACCGGCTATCACTTTGAAGACATTCAAGACAGCCAAGCTGATTGTAATTGAAATTATATTTTAGATTAAGTAGCAAATATGCTCATTTTTAATCTAAAAGGCATTCATTAGAAAAGAAGTAATTCATTTCCTTTAAACTGAATGCAATGTAAGTTTAATTTTCAGAACATTGCCTGGGGCAACAGTTTGACATTTTCTTGAAAATCTGATTAGTTCTCAGAATTATGCTGAGAAATACTCTGACACTCACTATGGAAAATACCTTTTTAAGCCATGAACCTCGGAAAAGAAAAATTACTTTTTCTTTTTTCTTCACAAATTGCTTTGTGCTTTTCAGTGGCAAGGGCGACAGTTAGCTCTAATTGTGTATTGAACTTGTTTTTTATATGATTATTAAATCAATTTAGAATCTTAACAGAAAAATGATATGGATTGAACTAAGTCCATTGTACTACTTTTTGTGAAGGTGACCTTAGAGAATAAGTGTAAAGGCTTTAGGTATAAAATTTCAATACTCTTCTGCTGTAATTCTTGTGACTTGATGCTCAGAACTGCCCATGCAACATGTTTCCTTTATATTAAAAAGGCTTTTTGATCTGAATTACTGTGCAAAACATGCATTATATATACTTGGATGTGGTTTTCTGACTGATTGAATAAGTATAATAAAGTTACATAATATCATGTAAAGCACTTACTAAAATAAGCATTTTGGCTGTTCTGTCACTCAGTACAGAAAGATTTCCATAGACTTACTGGACAGTGAAATACCGTTTTATACTAAGGTATGGAAATTAACAGATGATAAAATTCCCAGATCTTAATAAGAAATTTTGATTGTCATGTTTCATCTCCTACGAATCTGTTTTTTTTTTTCACATGAAACCAGACTTGGAGTTGCATGCATTAAGAATAGTAATATATATTATCTGGATAATAATTTTCAGCAGTCATGGATTTTGTGATTTCTTTTTTTTAACACTTAGGAGTACTTTGCTTCATTAAGAATATAATTAGGAATGTGCAAAATCTAAAAATTTCAGATTGTCCGAGATGTGTGTTACATTCATTTGACTATATTTTCTTGCAATTTTTAATATTGTAAGAGGAGCACTGTTCTCAGAGCCAGATGTCCCTTCTGTCAGGCTGTGCGATGTCACATGCCCCTCTGTGTTAGAGTTTAGTGGAAAGGACAAATAGAAGAAAGCAGCTGCATTTGACTGGTGTGCTGAGTTTGCCACCCAGAGCCTGATCTCTGTTAGAAATGAGGGGAGCTCCCCTGAAATCATTGGACTTGACTTCTGTGACATAAATTCAACCTTGTGGTATGCACGTTGCCAATGCTGATCTAAAATGCTCATAGGTTAATGTATATGCAAGTAGTTGGATGTGCAAATTGATATATCTAAATATACATTCTTCTCCCTTGTCATCTGAAATATCAGTGGTTTAAAAAAAAAAAAGTGTGCAGACACATGTATGTGTGAGATACACGTGTCTGTATCTCACATGTGTGAGATACATACATATATACATATATATACATATGTATATATTTAGTAGTGTGATACTCTGCAAAGCAGGTCAGTAACTTTAGTCCCCTCCCCCTTCCCTCCTTTTTTTTCTTTTGGGTTTACACACAGGGAAGTTGAGAAGGGAACAGAGAATGATTCACTCTGGGTGAATTAAGTAGGACAGTGTTGGCATCCTGCCCTCTTTAGTCCTAGTCCCGCGACCTTTTTCCTAATCACATTACTTTTCAAACTGTGTTAGCGTTAATGACCTAAAACTGATCCTATCTCTAGGTTTCAATGCAGTATCTTTAAGAGATTAGGAGAAAAGGATCCCAGAGTCTTTTCAGCAAGACTATAATTTATGTTTATAAACACTAATATAATTTCATAGTCCAGTTTATTTGTTAAACACATTGTTTTTTGTTAAGCTCTTCTGAAACATAAAATTGCTTCAGTGTCTTTCCAAAGGTGTTTTCTGCCTGTAACTAAGAGGATTCAACTGAATGACTCAACTCCTCTTTTTGGGTCTGAAAACAATAACACAATTTTAGTTATAAAGGGGGAAAAAATCCTGTTCAGGTACAGTACTTAATAACTTGGAAACACTGTACATGTTGTTGTGACTTAAGTGTAGATAGATGGAAACTAGCATTTGAAAAGAAAAATATAGCAAGTTTTCAGATGTGTTCTTTCCATGCTAAAATATTATTGTTATTCTAAAATACTCAGAAGTAACAGATTTGCCATTACGTGATATTGTTATTTGATTTTGTTTGGATTCTCTTTTTTTAATGTGCACTGTGATTACACTGTAAAGTTTCCAATTTCAAACTTCCATCTGTAAACAGACAACTAAAGGCAGTTTGAAGAAGTGTGTGACCCTATGGGGATGAGTCTTTAAAAGTAAGAGGGGAAGAAAACGTGATGTTGCAAGGCTCTTTTAAATTAAGGAGTTTAAAACTGTTGACTCTTCTTAGAAGTGAATCCTTGGTGCCATATATTAGCATTTTGTAGTCTAACTAATGCATTGATTTAAAATCTGCAGTGTGTGCTCGTGTGTTGCCTTGACTAGTTGATTTCCGCTAGGTTTTTATAACACTCACAGGAGTAGGAACTGCTTCTGTCCAACCCTTGCATTGCTGTTTTGATGCTTTTCTCTTAGGGTTTTGGGGATGCAGCATCTAAGCCATTTACTTTGTTAGTTTGTGACATGACTACAGTGCAGCCAAGGAAAGGCAAAAGGTTATTGGTTCATATCAAGGCTTCAATTAAAAATGAGTTTCCATTTACTAATGGCACATGCTGAAATTTTTTTTACATATATATGTATCTCAAATATATATATTTCTATTTTTTCCTCTAATATTTGCTTCAGAACGGTGGTTTGAGCAAAGAGCTGTACCTGCCTTTCTTCTTTGTTATTGTTTTTTTTTGTCTGGGCATTTTCCTGCTGTTTGCTGAATTTGGACATTAGCTTTATTTAAGCAGCATCTAACCCTTTTTTATTTCATCATTTAGTCTGAAGATGTGATATTTAATTGTTAGATACTCAGTAAAGCCTAATGGAGTCATATAAAACATGATATGCAACATATTTTTTTTCAAAATTCAGGTTCATTTGGATTCAAAATACTGTACAAAGCAGATTCACTTTAAAAGGTCTACATATGACTTAACACAGCAAGTTATTAATGCAGGTAGAGGGTGAGCTAAGATTTAGGCTTCTTTTCCGTCTTCTGAGTTCATCCCTTGAGGAAGAGATTCCATCAGCTTCACTGCTGTCTAGGTGGAAAAGTGAAGTCCTCTTAGGCTGGAGCCTGGACTGCAGTTCAACTAGACAAGGAAGCAGAAATGTTCAGTGACCCACTCTGCCATAGTATCGTATTTGTAGTATGGAAGTCCCATTCTTTTAGGAGCCTGGGATGTACGAGCTCTTTTGCTGAAAACAGTTGATTCCAGACAACCCATAATTTATTCATCCAAATGGATTTAGCACCCAGAGCCCAGAGGTAGACCGCATGAAAGCAACTTAATAGGTATGAATCTTAACTCTCTAAACGACTGACACTTTTGCCACTTCAGGACACTTATTCTCCGTTGCTCTGTTGCGAAAAAGAGACTCGCAGTGCTCTCTGTCTCTCCTTGTGCTCCCATCAAAGTGATTGTTTTTCTAAGACTTGCTAATATACTGTTTGTTCTTATATGTACATTGTAACCATAGAACTGAAGTAATAGAAAAAAGATGAAATCATTTCTCAGCCATTTGTTATATGTTATAACAGACAAAAACAACATTTCTATTGATTCTTCTTTCTACCTTCTGTCAAAATTTTCTATGAGGTTTTCTGTATCAGAGATTCAAATGCTAAGACTGACAGCTGTGCCAGCATAACTGAGATTTGGACCTGCAGACTTGTGGTATCTTAAGTTGTCCTGTTGTTTCATTTCCTTTTTTTTTTTTTTTCTTTTTTTTTTTCCTCCTGTAGTTATGTTAATATGTGCTAGATAGAGTAATGTGGTACCAATGAACGTGTGTAATAAAAATTATTTTTCATCTACAGTTATGGGTTTGCTCTCTGTTTTCATCTTAAAGCATTCTCATTTGTGGTAAGAAACTTGGTAGATGATAAGCAACTTCTAAAATTTTTAGGATTTTGTAATGCATTCAGCTGTGAAGAGAGATACTTGTTATCAAATGTCTTGCACTGGAATAAGGTCTTTGAGAATAAATTTAGTATTTAATATATCTATTCTTTTGAACATTTTGATAGGTTCAGAATTAGTATTTGACCTTCTAGGAAAAGCATACAAATTTTAATGAAGGATTTATTTTAGCTTACCAGTAAATGCCTGATAACCTTTTTGACTTCACCGGCACTTTTCATGCAATTAAGTTGAACAGTCCCAAATTGTTGAAAATATTTCAAATCTTTTGCATACATGTTAAAACATTTGTAAACTCTTTTCTCATTTAAAATCTGGATTTAGTTAAGATTTTACAATTTTCATTTAAGTAGTCACAGTTCCTCTTTCAGAAAAGCATGCACTGATAAACTAGTGCAGAACTGTTTCATCAATGTAGATGTCCAAACTGCATTTGAAAGCTGCTGTCTTGGGGTCTGTACAAGAAATAACTGCAAGAAATAAGCAACCGTATATCTTTATTTATAAATTCATGCTAGTTTAGTTCCAGAACTAGTATTATGTAATAAAATGAGCAAGCAAATGACTCAGTGAATGGAAGTACCCCATCTTATTTAATCATCTAAATGGATATAGCTTATTGTAGTCTAAAATATTGAGACTAAAACTCTTCATATGCATATATTTAAAACATTAAAATGCTATGTCTAATAATTTATTTGTGATATGAACTGACAAGAAATGACTTAGTTTCTAAATCTTCATCTATAAGTGAAGTACATTATCTCAAAAAATTCTTCAAACTTTCATAAAACTGCATGGCCCTTATGTCATGCAGTTTCCATTTAAGGCAGTGAAAGCTGTAGAGCTAAAATCACACTGGATTCACTGAAAATCTAGGGCATGCTTACAGGGCACTTGACCTGAGCAAGGAAATCATTGCCTTGACTATGGCTGTGTTAAGTGAGAGCTGGAAGTGAATAGCTTTTAGTGAACTGCTCATGTGAAAGCTGGAAGGGAAAATGGCCTTTGTGTACCAGCCCTACCCTGCCCAAACTTCCTAAAGACGCTTCTTTGAAATCTGGCTTTGATCTCTTTCAGTAGCCATTCCTTTTTTTTTCTTTCATCCCAGTAATAAATTTGATCTATTTTTAAAATGCATTAAGTAAAGCTAGTGTTCTTTAAAATAAGCCACAAAGAAAAAGTCACTTAGTGATAATTTGATATGTAATTCAAAGTTTGATCACTGAGATGGAGTCATGAGCTCCTTAGTCTTTATTTTTATATGAACTTGCTAAGTTTCCTTAAGTGTTTTCTACCTTTTTGTATGTAGGGTGCTCGCGTCTTATTGAAAATGCACTCTAAATGTGTGCCATAATGCTGAAAATCAGTAATTGCAGCTTGTAGAAAATCTCTGATATGTAAATTTGTGAATATAACAAGACATTGTTATGCAATTTAATGAAGAAAACAAGATGGCAAGGTCTACTGGTAGGGCAAACAACAGTGCTTTTAGTGCATTGATTATCTGTGATTTTGCTCCATAAAGTACAGAAAATATTTGCTGATTTCTTTAGAGAATCCTAAATAACAAACTGTTCTTAATAGAAATAATCATGTGCTGAGTTTTTGTATTTATTCTACTGTTTGTCTTTGCATTTAATTGGGAATTTTTGTCTTCTTGACGTGACTACAAATACGATGTAGGAATGACTTGGAGAGAGTCATTAAAAGAGTCATTTTTGGAGCAGATGAAGATTCGAATCTGTTATTTTTTTTCTTCAAAGCTGTATTATGATAAAACGCTTTCCATAGTGAGTAGTTGCAAGGAGGTGAATAGCTGGAAATAGCATCTAAGGGTCAAATCTTGTGACTATTGCAAACAAATGCAAACTGGTCATTAAGATGCTACTCTGATTCTCGGTCTTGCAAGGTGGTGCTTTGAATATTACCGAGTTTAGCCAAGTAGGTCAAGCATTACTCCTGTAGAGTTGAGTAACTTCAGGGTTTGAGCCTGAGTGGCTACTGCAGCCAGTATTACAGATAAAATGTTCTGAGAGTAGAAAAGGAGCCAGTTGAAGTCAGTTCAGTCGCTGCTACTGTTCAGATTGGTGTAGGTATGGTAGTTGTTGTGAAATGGAGGAGGAGGTATCATGAGAGCAAGCGCATGTCCAGGGTATGGACTGTCCTGTGAGTATTGCTCACTGTTGGCCTTGTTACTTCTACAAGCTAGGTTTTGAGAAAACAGGGTAAGCCATTCCTGATCCTTAAGGCCCTTGCAAAGTTATGTATTTCATTGTTATTGGAGTAGTTATTTGTTTTAATTTGATTATCTTAAATAACTAGGTTTAACTTTCCGATGCTACAAACTACAAAAGTTGGCAAATACTGGCAAATACTGGCATCTCTTATTCTCTTCCTGATCTTTCTTGGGAAGTAGAAAATATGAGCTTTGACTTTATGATGTAGAATTGGTAATAATCACATAATAGTTGTAGATAGTAGGTAATTTGCTACAAGGTTGGACAAGTGTAATAGTGGGTTTATGCTTATGTTGTCTTTGGGCAGAAACTTCTTTCTGTGACATTCTTACCCATCCTGTAAGAAAAGATTCAGAACTTGGTAAATCTAACATCTCTGCTCGCTTTATTTCTTGTCTGTGTGTCCTCTTAGTCAAGGTCTGACATTGCATTAGCTTCCACCCATCCCCATCGAGCTTTACACAACCCCAAAATAAACACTGAATTACCAAGGATATAAAATGCACTGTGTGAGACTGCTAATTTTCTTTCATTAAACTGCTGACTAGTGCAACAGAAAGTTGTAGCAACATAATGATTTCTGCTAGATAAAGATATTACTCTAGAAGATGTTGCTGCTGGATAAATGATATTAGAGGAGGAGGCATTTTTGGAAAACAGATTCTAGGCCTTGTTTGATGTACATATTCAGCCTTTAAATCCCTTTTCATTATGATGGCAGGTGCTTTTCTGTGCAGTAGAGGTAACCACCCAGTCAATACCCAGGTGGGTTAATTCTTCTTTTTCCTTAATTATTAATAAAGCATTGGACTGTCTTTGAATGGTGGTTGTGCACAGGCATGTCCATCTCTAAGCATCTCAGCACATTGCAGCCTTGTGTAGGTGACCACATGTAGGTAAAAATGTATGACATGCAACATGACAACATAGAACAATACGTGCATGTGCCAAAGGGTGTACCTGTCTTAAAAGTGTGTCTTCTATAAGCAGTGACAGCCTTTGCTATCAGCAGGGCTCGGGTAAAAATGCACAGCCTGATCACAAGTTTTCACAAGAAACAGAGATCTGATTGGTACATTTCTGATGATATTTCACAATGACTATGCTTTGAAAAGTACTTTTGAAACAATGGTACAGAATTAAAAGTCTTGTTAAAATGTTGGATTAATTCCAGTAATTTTATAATCTGATAAATTTGATCTAAGGGGAAAGTACCCTTTTTCCTAAAGTGACTTAAATATTTATAAGATTCTGGCCCTGCTACGGGTAAGATGTTCTGAGAGAGGAAACATCTTCCTAGAAAACTTGCTATTGAAAGCTTTATTTCCTTTTGTCTGCTCTGGTATTTTTAGAGCTTTCTTCATGCAGTTTCAAAGAAACAAAGTGTTACGAGTTTTTTTGGCCATTATGTAATGTATATTGTTTGTTTGTTTTGTTTTTAATGCATATGAAGTGGTCTGTGGGACCCTTGTTTGTACCATCACTGATCTCCATTTCGAAAGAATTATAACTGACAAAAGAGAGGTAGATACTGCTTGCTTCCCACAGGCATAGTTTTGGCTGGGTAATATGGCTATGTAAAATAAAGTTTAATTTAGAAGTATACTCATACTTTGTTTCTTAATTTATTTGTCTTTTAAATAACAGTCACATAAAACTGCTGTATCATCTTAACTCATTCAGGACACAGTCTTAGCACCTCAGTAATACTTTTGTCCTTTTTAAAATTTATTTTAAAATTGTTTTTGTAAGACTAGTGAATATTTCATGCCTTTTCTTTAAAGCAATATTTAACTTAAACTAGTTTGCTGGAAGTGGCTGTGCTTCTAGCCCTTTTCAATATATGGTGTAGACTATGAGTACCTAATTGGATCTTTGGGAAACACTTCCTAAGAATCTCTCATAAGGTGATATGTATGGGAAATATTTTTTAAAATGACCATCTTTACTTTATTTGGGCAAACCTTAGCATGATATAAATGTAAGGTACTAATGCTTCCAATTAAAGGAAAAAATATATATATTATCTTTGTTGCCCTAAACTTTAAGGTTAGGAAATGAGCAGCATCTGGCCAGTGAGCTGAGCTCCAGGGTTTCATAGCCTTTGGTCAGAAGGAAACTTGGTGAAGACGAGTCTCATAATTTGTTCCAATTATAGTCAAGTTTACTCTTGAATTCATTTCCTGCCAGAAGCAAATCCCAGAGCTGTGTAGAGCTATGACAAGAATTCCTTCCTCGTGGCTGCAGAAAATAGAAAGTTTGGAACCTGGCAAAATTTTGTGAAGTTGAGTTAGAGATGGGTAGACAGTTGCATCCAAGCTATTTACAATTGCATTGACTGTCCGGCACTGGGAAATTCCCAGAGAGCATTTACTGCCAGCTGTCACAGGGCACAGAATGAACATGCTTTATATTTTTCCTCCCTCTCACATATATACAGAGTAAAACAGATTTTACTGTGAAATCCCAGTCCAGCACATCTAAAGTCGCATCTCAGTGAGTTTTATGTGTATTATAATCAATCATTAGTGCTATGAAGTTCATGGTCCTCAAACAGTACACATCTGGGATTGAGTAATGCTTCATTTTTCACCTGCTACCCTGCTTTCAAAAATAAGAGGCAGATTTGTTTTTTGCAAACAGAACAAATTTTTTTTGTTGTTTTTTAAACTTCCAAAACAGTAAGTTTATTTCTTGATATTTCAGGATCTTTCGATTGTTTGAGCAATGTGTTGTTGTAAATTTAGCTATATTTTACCAGTATTAGAAATGCTTTTTAAAATATTGTTAAATGTAACACTTTAGACATGGATATAATATATGGTTATGTGTTCAGACTCATTTTACCTACATATTCTTCATAGTAACAAAGCTAACATCATGTTCATAAGTTATAAACACTGGACTGTGTTGCCTTAAATAAGACTGCTTTTTTAACATTTGTCATAGAGAAGTTAGGTTGTTGGAACAGAGCCCGAGCCATCTACTTGCAAAGCAGCAGATATAATTTAGACTACAAAACAGCATGTTTGACTCTCCTGTAGTTAAGGAGGCTGCAAGTAGTGCATGGAAAGCAGAGCTTAAAACTCTTTGACACTAATACAGAAAATTGGATACTGTCATGAATATTTTTTTGGACAAGTGAATTGGACAAGTTTCAATTAGCTAGTTGAACTTCATTCCATCATGTTCAACCTAGACTGGCTTGTAAATACTTTTTTTTTCTTTTTAATGTATGTTGATACATTCTTTTGATGAAGTGGGAAAATTGCTCTTTGTTCAGGAGTGGTGCTTCTGTGCAGAGTTGAGCTTTTACCTAGGCAAAGGCAAGCGTGAGGAAAAGGTACAAGAGTGAACTTTTCTGCAGTGTGGCATGTATGTTCTCAGAGGGAGATGTTGGTGCTGGTGAGAGGCAAACTTTTCTTCTTCAGGGTCTGTGAGATTTGGTCCCATGGAAAGCAGCCTTGCAGAGTGGTGCATAGCTCATGAGAAGAGCCCTGTACTTCATAGCAGAAAGCAGGTACAGTGTGAATTTTCTTGTTTTGAGATTTGCTTCATATATGCAGGAGGAGGATTTCCTTTATTTCTTTTCTTCTTGTAGCTCCTATCTTGTCTAAGCTTCAGCTCCATTTCCAAACCCGCTTGCTTTGCTTTTGCTCCCTTGTGCCTTCAAACCAATCATTCCTTATGTTCCAGGTCCTCTTGGACACGGTCAAGTGTATAAGCTTGGTGTTTTACTCTAGCAGGGTTGGTGTTATATTGACTGCCCTTTGTGTGATAGCAGTGTGGAGGAATCTGCCAAAAATGTAAGGATATGAAGTTATACATTAAAATGTGGCTTTGAATAAGTGAATGTATGCAATGTGGGTTGAATTAATATTGGTTTGGTGTTATGGTATGGATTTTTATGGTCAAGGTGTTGACTTCATTGATCACTTGCTTTTGGGTTAGTAGTAGTCACTGCACTGACAAGAATATATATTTGAATTGCCTTTGCTTTGGGTGTGCTCGTGTGCTTGAAATAATGCCTAGTGGAATGTTTTGGTATGTACTTGTCTAACGTTATTTATTTTTTGTATTATTATATTTATCATTATTTTTGCGGCTTATTATACAATAGATTAGAATTCACTAATATCTAAATTATGAGTGAGTGCCAAAAATGAAGATAAAACAGTACAAGCATTTTATCTGATCTTGAATAAAAACTTTATACCATGTCCAGTGTATGTTGGATGTTGTTATGAATACTACAACTTTTTCACTTTTCTTTAGAAAAACCATGAAGAAACCAGTCATTCTTGCATTTTAATTTGTTCTTGTTTTGTAAATTTGAGTGGGAATTTATGGAGCTCTAGAACATTTTCTAAAGAGCTACAGAAAGAACAAAATCGCTGTGACGTATGCATAATGTGTGGTGCTTTCTTTCATATTTAGTATGTAAATCTGGAAAGATTCCAAGAGTAAGGAAGCTTCCCCTGTTTGCAATTGGGGATTTGCATTGTTGGCTTCGTCTCAAGTCCTGTAAGCTAACACTAAAACAAGTCTGTGCTGAAAAAATGCAGCAGTCTCATTTATGGAGAATTGTGTGTTTCTACAAGGGGAAAAGACTGATTCTTTCCCTAAGCAGGTGTATTTTAATTGAGTGTAAGTCTTGAAAATGGCTAGCGAGATTTGGTGTTCTCCTGCTGCACAGAATTCAGTGCTGAATGTTGTCTTTTCCTCTCATGTAGGCTCTCATGTAGTAGATTTTTTAGCATAATTCTGTTAATATCTGTGAAGTGCCAGCTGGTGAACTGTTTCTCAAATGCCTTACTGCTTGTCTTCTGCATCTTCATTTGTTTCATCCTCATATATGGTATCTCATTTTTGATTAAACAAGAACATTCTTGTTGAACCCTGTATTTTTCTTTCTATCCTATTTTGGGGGTTAATATTTTATATTGTTTTTATATTGTTTTTCTTTCCTTATTCTTTATATTTTTTCTATCCATTTTTTTTCTGCCTACCCTAACATCTACCTCCTGCCCTTCTCCCCCCACCCAGTTGCTTCCTTTGTAGTTAGGGCAGCAGTAATCAAGAATATTTTTGTTCATATACTCTTTGAAATGTAGATTATAAAATTGCTTTTTCATGGTTTGTAATGCTGCAATACCAAATTACTTGGGTAAGATCTTGAACTCAGTATTATTAAGGCAGTTATGTTTGTAACATTATTGTGTGGCAATATCTACTTTTGTCTTTTACCAGTAATTTCATAAGGCTTAGTCCTTTAGCAAAACCAGTGCATGCTACACAAATTGCTGTTATGAGTAAAGAATTTCTGAAATCATAGGTAAAGTTTTGTAAAAATACAAAATACATGCTGAAATACAAATTCATTCAAGCTGTCTTAGTACAGCAAATTTTGAGGTTTTGCTGGAAACGGAACATCTTATACATCATTGAACCAAATTATGTGTCTAGTTATTTGGGAATTTGCATAGAAATAAGAAATTATGCAGAAATCAAAACCTAATTTTCATCGGTAAGGGCACTAAAGGGGCTTGGAGCTACACAGAGTGTAGGAAATGAAAACTGTGTCTTTGACCTATTCCTCTTTGATTGAGAGCATATTCTGTAGGAAATTTTCTGTTTGCCTTTTTGCAATTCAAAGTCAAGAATCGTTATATATGACTTACCACCTACCACTGATTCAGCAACAAGTAGAGCAAGGAAGGAGAAGTGCTTGTTTTTTGAGGTAGCACTGTCAATACTAGAAACAGAGGGACACATTTGTAAAAGTTACCAGTTTAATATATAAAGGCAGTGTTGATGCTGGACAACAGTACTGTGTAGTGAGATGTCAAATGTTACACTAGAGAAGTGATTAGTAGGTAGAGTTAGGGTGGGAGTTAATCTTAGGCTACATTAAAATTCATACTATGATATGAAGAATTTCAATTTAGAAAAATATTTCTCACTTCCTTGAAATTTTTCCTTTTGCATACTTAAAGATAGAATTTTAATTTTTTTTTTAAAGCTTCCTTTCTCCAAAGAAAGGCAAAGAGTGCCACTAAGAGCAGATACTTTGCTACATCCTATTGAAAATGTGACAATGTCTTGTTTCCTTATGGCCTATAAACTATGTGGAATAAAACAGACTACTGTCTGTTGGAATGTTTTGGTCAGGATGCTGTGAGAACTGCCCTGGCCTTTGAAACTAGCATTCACTCAAATGCTCGAAGTCTGATTTCTTTATAACTACTCATCTTGGAAGAACTTACTTAAATAGTATATTTATGTTACTGATTATATGCTACTCCATGTAGAGAACTATTTCTCAGGATGTTCTCAAGGGCACTCATGTTTAAATGTAAGGATAGCATCAGGTTGGTGTGGCTTGCATGGAGCTGCTTCGGTCCTGGGATGGTGGCAGATGGGCTGGTGCATGTGAAGACATGGTGCAGGAGGTACAAAGTTGATGGGAGACACATGAAATGACAAAGTATAAATGGATGAGGAGAATTTTGTGAGGAAACATTCAGGCAAAGAAAATGTGCATAGACTTACAAAAAATGTAAATGAAATCTATGTGAATGTGAGGGAGATATAATGAAGTTTATTATTATTTTAGTCCTGAATTACATAGGTAGATAAGAATGGCAAAGATAGATCAGGAGGTATCATGGACAAGTTCAGCCTCTTGATCTCTTCTGCTGGAACAGTGATGGTTATGGTGATGTTGTGAAGATGATCTGCAGGGGTATGGCAGCTCCCCTCATCTCTAGGGACTGTGTGATTGAAAGTACTGAGCTGAGGGACTAAACGGGTTCTGACATTCCCTGTACGTCAAAAACATAAACAAAGAAAGTTTGTGGTGAGGCCTTTTCGTCAATGAGCTCTGCTCAAGGCTGGGTTGGCCACGAAGCATCAAACTACTAATTAAAACAAATTAACTGTTTGGGTTAATGATATCTGTGTGCTCTAAATGCTTATTTAATCTTAGCTGGAGGATAACTCATCAGGTATGAGGGCAAGGCAAAAAAATGCACAGATTGATAGCCAAGACTAGGGAGTTCATAAAAGGGCATCATGGAACTAATTAGGAATTGCAGGTCTACAGGGTAGTACTGAACAACTTCACAAAGCAAATTACCTGCTGACATTGTTACAGCTAAATCGCAAAAAAGTAAATTAAATGTGCCCACAGATAACAGGTTTCCACATTTGCAGGTTTATAAAAGAAAGATCATTAGCATGGAGTACAGAATTGCCAATTAATGATCAAAAGGAAAGGCATACCTTTATGTGAAGAGAAAGAGGAAGGAAAAATAATATTAAACAAAACCTAACCTATAAATACAAACCATGTAATTACTGTAGAGAGGCCTATATGAAGGGAAGCAAAAATATTTTGAAAAGTGTAATGGGTAGAATCAATGAATCTTGTTTAATTCCAGCTTCAGAAAACAGAATTCTGTTCAAATTACATGACTCATTTATACCTCGTGGGTATGAAACACACAGATGAAGAAGGAAAGTGATTTCTTTAGAAGAAAAATATAGAAGAAAAAATATTTTCTGTAAGGAACTGAAGTTGTGTTATATACCTTACATGAACAGCTCTGTCTGGCATTTGTGGGAAAGTGATAAGTGTTTCCAAAAAGTTTAGCTAAGAGATTAGACTTGAAAAAAATGGGAGCTGGAAACTTGAATGCTTTTCCCCCCTACATTTTTCCCACCCACCTACCCACATACAGGCCTAATCTTGACCATAAAAATTATATTATCTTAGACCATAAAAACTGTATTATCTTACTTCTATGTGCAGTTATTAATTTAATTCATTTTAATTGAGAAGATACTTGAAAATCCATATTCCAATTAGCATGCTTTTAGCAAAGGTGAATTTATTGCCCTCTGGGTAGTGGATAATGAGGGTAGATGTCTATCCATACCATAAAAAGCCTTCTCTTAGCAAACTACTGTGTATAATAAACAATTTTGAATCAATCCAAAACTTAAAGCTCTGCAAACATGGGTCCTGTTCACTTCTGGAAGGACGCAGAAAAATGCTCTCCACTGTTCTTCAGCAGTATCTTCTGCCTTTAGTGTGTGTGGTTCTGCAGCCTGAGAACGTGAGCCAACAAACCAAAGCCGTTTCCCGTGGCTTTCTCTTCCATCCGATGCTTGTCCGTTCCTTCATTAAGAGTCTAGAAAATATTTGCAGATGTTGATTTCCTCAGTAGCAGCTTGGTGTATGTCAGCACTGTCTTCAGTTGGAAAAGGGCTTTGAGGCCCTCAACCTTGTAGCTTGAATGTAGATCTTCCTTTTTTTTTTTTTTTTTATTTGCCAGATCAACCCTGCTTGCTGTCTGCTCCTATCCACTCTCAAAATGACTGGCTTCTGCCACCAGCAATGTTAGTTAATTCTATGATCCGTTGACCACAGCAACTCACCTTGCAGTGGTAATAAGTACTGCATTACCTCCATAAATCACTTATTTGACACAGGAGTTCCTGGTAGCTCTGACTAACTTGCCAGGGTGATTGCTTTACACTTCTCTAATCTCTGGTGTGATTGATTTTTACTAAAATGGACTTTGTAAGCACTTACTTTAGGTCCTTTGTGCCCACAGAGGAGTATAGATTTTTGTCTCCAAAATGCATTTTGCTTAATATCTGATTAAGAGCTTACGTTATAGCTGTAAAAAGCTTAGTCTTCACTAGCTGTTCTCCTGGTTATGCTGACATACTAGTTCCTTTCCTTTTAGATATGGATTGCTTCTCCTGATGTCAGGAAAATTATATGAATCTCAGTTCATATAATATTTGTACAAATATTTTAAAATAATAAGATCATTCTTTATTTGGATTATGGTAAAATGACCGCTGCATACTGGTACATGTTTACCAACAGAGGACACTTTTACATAGGAGTGTGAATAGCTCCTCAGCTTCTCTTGGCTGCTTTGTCAGTTCATAGCTACAGGGATTGTGACCCAGCACCTGCCACTCACTATTTAAAAATAAAATTGTGCAATCTTAATTTGTATAGTAAAATCTGATATCTAGGGAAGAAAATTCTCTCCAGAAGCCTTTCCTGTACTTTATGGTGCTTATCTTTTTCTAGAGGTAATGGCTTAGTTTTGGTTTTGGAAGTCACTCTTAGGGAAGATGTTCTGAAAATAGAAGAGTCTACTTTTTTCATTCTATTTCTTCCTCCAGTATACCAATTTTATGTGTATTTTTACTGAAAATCTCTTGTTTTAAATGGGATTCTGCTGAGCCAGCTGATTTTTTAGTTGCAGAGGATAAGGCAGTGCTGTCAATGCCATTTTGCAAGGAATGAGCCTGGTAAAACAAACACTGTTTATTTTGCCTTTTCTCTCAATTAAGTCACCTAAACCACTGGTGTTTTTAAGCCAAAAACTGTCAAGTTGCCTTTCAAATTGTATTCAAATAAAAATATATATTTGAACCCATGCATTGCTTAAAAAAGAAAGTTGCTGCATTACATCTACTTGCTTTTAGTATGGATCATCTTTGATATGTATCCTTTGGTACACCTGCTTTCCTTCTGTTAGCTATTTATGAGTGGTTTGTCACTTGGCAGGTCACTTGATGGCTGGACGTGCAGTGCAGGTTGGACAATGAAGAGCAGGCAGTGGGCAATGAGGTGGAGTGAGGCACCCCATCTGCCTTCTCCACGAGGCCAGAGGTTCCCTTAAAACAGGACAGTTTGCTCACACGATGAGCAAGGTTTATTCATCCGTGCTGCATATGGGCTCTTCCAGGTGGAGAGAAGCTTTGTAACCCGGCTAGAGTTTGAGAGAAATTATTAGGAATCTGTTTTGCCAGAAACTGATGTGTATGGCATGCATACTTCATGATGTTTATGCTCAGAGAATTGTCATCTTGACTAGAAATATTCATGTAAATAGTCAATTAGAACCTCACTTCTAAGGAAACTTCCAGTGTAACAACTATCAATTTAAACCTGTATTGTCTTTATTTGGTACTAGGTGTTTGCTATTTGTGTTCCGTGCTTGTATACCTTATTTGTTCTTTATATTGAAAGTTCATTGGAAAAGGAGAATGCTAAGTATTGTGAATATTATTTACATTTCTTTCTGCTGATGATTTCTTGCTTTGGACCTTAGTTTAAAGGTATGCAAAGAGTCTTGATTTCTAAAATTCTCCTTATTTTTAAATTAATGCATGTTTCAATAGCAATTGAATCAGAACACAAAAATAATTTATAAAAATTATAAAAATAAAAAATAAATAAGAATTTGTGCCAAGGATTTGTAGAGCAGAAAGAGCCCAGTTTGTATGCACTGCCTAAACAGCCTATTAATGTGAGGTTGGTGTGTTTGTCTAATGTGACAGACAAATGATAATTTGCCTTGTAATTCCTCAACACCAGCTGTTCTGGTGAAGACAACATTGATTCATTCAACGTGTGCTCTGCTGATGCTCCCTTGCTCCATGCCAGAAATTCTGGGTTGTTTTCTGGCCCTTTCTGAAAGTCTTGGATCCTTTGGACATTGTTTTAGTTTTCTTCCTTCCTTCACTTGTAGCACCTAGTATTTGTTAGCAGATCCCTTCTTGTGCCTTCATAAATTGCATATCTCCATGGGAAAGGACAGAAAGATTTGTTTTAATGAGACTAGTGGAATCAAAATCTTATATGGCTATATTTAAGTCTGTAGTTTTGTGTGCTTTTTACTTATGCCAATGGATTTTCCTTGCATGAACTTGAGCCCATGTAAGTTTTTAGGAACTGCTGGATCATTTCAGCAGGACTTCAGTGGCTCAGCAATACAGAGAGAACCACATTGTTTTGTTTGCTTGCAACTTACCACATGCTCGCTTCACCTCATGCCCTTGCCTACTCCAATCCCCTCTTAACCCTGCCTGTGCTACTGAGGATTTTAGAAACCTTTCTCATTTACCCTCTCAACCTTGTCTTTTCTGGGCTGAAGAGTGCTGGCATGTTTAACTGCCCCCTGCATGGAGCTGTTCCACACTTTTGGTTTGTTTTTATTGCCTTTCTCTGCCTTTTCAATTCCACTGTGACCTTTTTATGATGAGGAAGCAGAAATGGTCACACTGTTCAAGATGCAGGTGAACTATAGGCATTTTATTATTCTGACAGATTGGTAAAGTCCTCCACAGTTCTTCCTAAATGGCCCCTTTTATAATCTATTCGAGTTCAGTATCATTAGCAAATTTCATCACCTTATGGAATGTGCAAAAAAAAAAAAAAAGGAATGAATAGTATGAATATGTTAGGGAGATGAGATTCTAACATGGTTTTCTCTGGGAGGAAATCCTTCTTTCTGTATCTCATTACCTTTGCTTTTTACCTATTACCTAATTACTTGTGGCTAGTGTGATAGCTCCTTAGTTCACCTAAAGTCTTTTGATGAAGGTTTGAGGAGGCTTCTAACCCAGTTTCCCACAGCTTCCTCAAACCCAGGCTGGGATGTTACGCTCTAGGTAGATGGAGTGCTGTCCTCAGACTCTGCCTTTTTTAATGTCTTTGTCAGTGACGTGGAGAGGGAGATGCGGGTCACCTTTATCTTTGAGGACAGGCAACAGAACCAGGGTTTGTTGCACCGGGAGAAGGAATGGCTTGGGGTGAGGGGGGGGATACTTAGAAGCAGCCTGTCCCTACTCGTGTGGAGGTTGCCAGTAAGATAGGACAGGCTCTTTCACTGTGGTGTACAGCTGGAGAGTGAGCCACAGGTGAGAGTAATGAAATCTCTGTTCCTGGATGTTTTCAAGACCCAACATGACAAAACCCTGAGCAACCAGGTCTTAATTCGGTGCTGATGGGCTTTGATTAGGATATAGAGCAAGACAACCTTGTGAGGTCCCTTCCACCTAGGCTATTCTATGGGTTTATGATTCCTCAGCTTTGTTGAAAACCTAAAGTCCCAGAATAGCTCATAAACCTGATCCCTTACCCCACAGGCTTGTTGAACGATTTCAAAATTCCAGGGGGCTCATGAGGCTGAAGCTCCCTTTTGGTATGTATGTTCACTCATTTCCAATATATTAGACTGAATTCTATCACTTACTGTTGCCTCTATTCATTTTCTACCTTTTCTGCAATCCTCAGGTAACAGTGCAGTTTTAATGAAATGGATGGTATCTCATTTATGTCTTTTTAAATATCTTTCATTCTATTAAGGTATTAAACAATTAGGGATAACATCTGATATTTTTCTTACATACAGAATAATTGCTGTATTGACTAGTGCACTTGCAAAGGTGACATCTGGAATGAAAGATATTGGTGTTCTCAGTGGACTCATACAGTAGTGGTTGCTAGGTGTTCAGGTCACAGCTCTATTGCAGTTCATTTACAATTAATCCTGATTTTCAAGAGAGGAGATAAAAGCTGAAAAGTCAGTTGCACAGAAACTGACTCTGCCCTCTTCTCAAAAATTGCATTTAATTTTGTTTACTCCTCTTACCTAAGAATTGACGTAGAGAGCAAAAATAAGTTTTAGACAAAATCAGATATCCACATTTAGGAGAGGTAGAGAACCTCCATTGTGAGGTTCGTGGCCATCAGATGTGTATTAAGTAATTTGATGAATTCTATATTATCATTTTGATGTTATACTTATATTTTTTTTGTATCCAACTTTCTATCTGGAAACAAAATAAAATTTACATAAAGTAGTTATTTCTGAGAATAGATTTGTTCATATTGTCATTTGGCACTCATGATTAAGTTTTTATATTTTAATACACAGATTAAATACATAACTAAAAACAAAAATAATGTCATTCTTCTTTGGCCTCTGTATTAGGAATAATTTATTCTCCTCTGCACTTGAGGAGTATTATATCATCACCTTTTTGAAGGGAAAAAGCAGTCAACTCTGTCATAAATGGAGGGTACTTTGCATAATTATTTTTGTACTAAATTTGCATGCTGAGCATTTATGTTGAAAATAATGTACCAAAAAAAATCCCGTGCTACTTAATTCTGTATACCAATTGGAAGAGGTATAGGAAAAGCTTAGGAAACTTTAGATTGGGAATTTTCACATCAGCCACAATTTCTAGTGCTGGATATTTATACTCATGTTTTCAGAAGATGTTTTGAATAATATTTTGATTAGATAGTGTTTCCCTGATGAGCTTATTTGTTGGTATATTTATTCTGCATCTAATGTGTAATTCACTTTACCATATTTGGCTACCTGACAAGTTAGTCATATGGGTTTAAAATAGTTGGCCAGGCACTTGCTACAGGTAAGAGATGATTCCTCCTCTCCCCAGATGTGACTCATCCTGTCTGTGATAAGGCCTGTCTAGTGATAGGATTAATCACTCTGCAGAAGCACGTATTTCATCCTACTAAGTAGAAAGAGAATATAGGCAGCTGGTTCTTACACACACAAAAAAAGGTTTTATATGCTTATTTTGCAATTCTCTCAAACTATGGGCTAATTTATTTTTCAGTTTCTCGCACATAACTGAAACCCCAAACCTTGAAAGCATAACAGTAAGCCTAGATTAAGGGAAAAAAAAGATTTTGACTTCTGTAAATTCTTCTTGGGGCTTTTGATAGCTCGTGCAAATTTATGTTTCTGCTTAGGAGTCTGGAACGTGTCCCAG
>JAUBNY010000002.1:6905506-6918194 GCA_032275445.1 Crypturellus soui | reverse complement strand
CACGCATGCATGGGTACTGCACCTGGAACTGCAGAGGGAAAGTAGAAAGAGTAGCGTAGTAAACTGTGCTGGGAAGAGGGTGCACAGTGTAGGGTTTAGATTCATGCACTGCTTGCTGCTCTGGGCCGTGCTTGAGAGCCACGCTGGCCTTTCCACTCACTGCAGCTAACGGCTTCCCCCGCAAGTCCTCTTCTGCCAGCATGGCTAAATCCCACACCCGGGCTGTATTCTGACCTGCAGTATCTTTCCGCATATCTGGAGTAGATGAGTTTATTCCCCTGCGTGCTTTTTCCCTTTCATTGCTTGTTTTGCCCACCAAGACTGTAAGCAACTCAGACTCTCGGTTTGCATCGTCTTTAGGACAGTGGCTCCTCAGGGGTAGTGGATGGCTCTAGGTAACCCTGCAATGCAAATAGCTATTTTGTTTCTGTGCCTCATGAAACATAAACATTTGCCAAGCTTCCACTTCTTTGAGGCAAATGTTTATAATACAGACAGAAAAAGACATTTTTCAGAAATATAATTCTTGGAAATGCCTGAACCATGTAAGTTTTAAATGCGAAGCAGGGGGATAAATTATGAGACAGCTGCCCAGATAGAGTATTGCAGCCCAAACAGTTAGCTTTTCGAAAGTGTACATGACTCAAAATAGGATCCTAAAATGAGATGTGCTAAGTGCTACTAGCTCTGCCTGGAAATAAAAGAAAATGAGAGGATGGGCACTTCTGAAATTTTTTCAACCTCCTTTAAGCTACTGAAACAAGTGAGTATCACCAGGGCTTTTCAAAAACAGGGCAGGATGAGCTTGGAGATAAAACCATAACATGCAGTTTAGACTTTCTAGAGACAATAATATGAGAGCATCCCATAAATGTGTCCCTATAAATAACACCTCTGTGTTTGAGTAGAACCAGATCCTGCAAACAGACAAAGCAGACACTATGGGAAACATAACTTTATGAAACAATGTGCATGTCTTTGCACAGGAAGTAAAAAATGTAGCTCTTCTAGTGGATGTTGCAGCTTTTTCAATCACCTGGCAGTGCAAAGGAACTTAATGACTTCTTAAACCAACCTTGCAATGAAAATGAGGGCAGCAGTCATTAAACCATTTGGTTTATCTTGTGGTAAATCACAACAGCAGTTAGCAAGACTTTCTTTTTCAGGGCAGATACATTGTAGTAATTCTATGCCAATTCTGTTGAAACTTATGTAATAGCTCCTGTTTGTAAAGAATAATCTGAAATGAAGGTTTGGTTAGAAGAAGTGGATCTTCATGAGGACTGGCATGGACTAGAACAGAAATAGTCAATTCTTTAAAAAGATCTAAAAAAGGAAAAAGAAAAAAGAATACTATGTCTCTGTAGGACTATAATAAATGGAAGGAGTAGATGTACTAAATATAGTTTCTAATAACTTTGTTAATAGTGTTGATTTAGGAAACTGGAATTGCACACTGAATAATAAAATTATAGTGTCAATAAGTCACAGGCATTTTTCAGCTTTATGCAACTACTTAGTTTAAAGCCAAGCTAGTAGAGTAGAGGGAGAACTGACTTCCTCTTCAACCCGGTCTCTGCTGCAGGTGTATGTGTGTTTTTTGTTTGTTTGTTTTTATTACTGATTTTAGTCTCTTACCCTTTATATGCTGGGTATAGGAACTGGATTGTGTAGCAGCATATGTTCTTGGCCCCTAAGATAAGGCAATTATATTACAAAATTGTAGAAGTGGGCACTGGTTTTAAAGTATTTGAGCAAATGATTGCAAACTTACTTGTCTGTAATAATGCATTATGTGTAATAAAAAAGTAATCATAATTAGAGTACAGACTAATATAATATTGCTGTGTTAGTTAAACAGTGAAGTCTTAGCATTGAAAATGTCAGATATCTCCTTCCCAGGAAAGTCTGAAGCTCTTCAGGCAACATGTACCTGAGAGTGAAGTGAGAAATTTGACCGAGCCGCAGGCTGCTTTGCAGACGTGTTACTATGGCAGTTGGCAGTTTGAAGAAGCACCTGATTAGTGTCGATACATGAAGGAGGTGACTCCTCAGCTGCGGTCCTCCAGCCAGCATGCCTTGTTACGGGTGCATAAGCAAGGCATGTGGCGCGGTCTTAGTGAGACATTTTGCACCATCAGTCTGAGACTCCCTGACCAATACTGAAGTCGGTCCAGCTTGTGCCTGGGGAGGAGGAGGCCGTTGGCTTCTTTAGCGTCTTGCTGTTAGTCCCATCTGGCATCACTGAGCAACAGGGACGTTTCGGGAAGCGTTTCCTGCCCAGCCTGCTTGGGCACACGCAAGTTGTGCTTCCCGCTTCCTCACAGTTACTACTTTTCCTTGACTGTTTCTGGAAGCCGATCTGCCATCCCCATCACATTTGGAGTGTTACATACTCTGCTGTGCTCCTTGATCTTGTGTTCACTTTGGAGCTCCTTTCATTTTGAAGGAACAAATATTAGCACGTTTGTAAGATTTTTATTTTCTTCCTCCTGGATCAATCAGTTTGTCAAGTTAACAAAGATTTGAAGTCCCTTATGTAGGGGGATCAAGGCACAAGGGTGAGAATTGCCAAGACGGTGGTGATGGAAACAAGCAAGGAATCCTTAAATGAACTTTAAAAAATTCCCAGTATTTTATTATTTAATAGATTACCCAATGTGGCGGGGGTGAGGGGCAAAGGAAGAAGGAAGATGTAATGTAACAAGTCTGCTATAAGTCTTGCAGTGATAAGCAAGTGATATGTTCCTTGCTGATGTATTTTAAGAATGTCCTCAACATATGTGGTTAAAGATAATGTTGTAAAATGATACTGTAACAGAATGAAAACTGGAACTGTTAGAATAGTTAGTCTCACACAAATTAAAATTACATATCTTTATCTTTTTTGTCAATTAGCTATCTTCTGAATAATATCATTTTGTCTAGAAATAAACAAAAATAGAAGATACATACTGCACAGGAACGGGGGGGTTGGGTTAGCAAATGTGAAGGGGTTCATTTTATGGAAAAAAACGAGACTGATGCTTATACATCTACCATGTCATATTAACAGTGGATTTTTTTTGTTGGTGGTATTGGTGTTTGTGTAACTAAAAAAGTTATTTTTTCCTGTCTACGTAGGTAAGACTTTCTTTAATCCTTGTGCTTCTGTATACTTGGAAATTAAAACATACGTTTTCTTTATCTTACCACTATTTCAGGAGTTGGTTTTATGTGCAATCATGCATGTGCAGAAGGCTGTGCCATTGGTGTCAGGCTGACAATAATCCTGGATTTGAATTTAGTTTGCCCATATATCCTAAAGCATAAGTGTATGAATGAAAATTTTATATTTTTACCAGAGTAAAATAAAACTTTATTTTTCTTGTAGATATTGACTAAAACATCATCTTTTTTGCTGCTTAGGTGGTATCTTCCTGTGATGTAACTCCATTACATTCCTTGCATTTGTTTCTTGCCTTCACTTACTACTGCTTAAATGTGACCTGCTAATTAGATGAGAGTGAATTGGATATGTATCAAGTACAGTGTAATGCTAAGAGCTGAATAACTGTGATTTAAGCTCAACACCTGTATATTATTACATTATTACATACACATATATATTATAGCAGATTGTTATTATATAGATGCATATAAGTAAAATTATAGCTATGGAGTTATAAGGCCAATGTACTGGGAACAATGAAAGTCTCAGTTTCAAAAATATATATGATCAAAACCCATTCTTAGGAAGTCAAGTACTAGCCTATGTGTTTTATTCTGATTTTCCAGTTGACGATGAAAATTGGTAGAGCCGAAGTATCTATCATACTTGCTGGAGCTCTGTTCCAGAAAGTTGTATGAAAAGAGCATTGCTCAATAAAGCTAAAAGTGTTCAGGAAAAAGTCAAGTCTCTGGAGGAGGCATGGAGACTATTTGAAGGACACTGTTTCTGAATACTGTAAGAAGGAGCTGGCATGGCATCTAGCAGACCTGACGTGGGGTTCCAATGCAGGAAATGGAGAAGATTATACACCTTGACAGGATGAATGTAAGAATATAGTAGGCAGTCCAGAAAAGAAAAAAAATAGGAAACTACAAACAACATGAAATTTGTCTTTTTATTCTTTTTTTTCCTCCATGTTCTGCGTAGTCCTGATATGGGGTTGTGAGATCCACGGAGGTTCCTGCTTTTAATAGGCTTTCTGGGTGTTGGAGAGAGAGTCCCAAATCCTGGTGCAGGGTTGTGAGATTTCTCTCAGCCATCAAATCTTTCAGGTACTCCGGTGACCCACAGTGTTCTTGAAGTGTTCTTTGTTATAGAGAGAGAATAGCTTGTTGGCAATTAGTCCTATCAAATTGAATTTTCTGATGTGCTGTTGCTATTGATGGTGCTTGCAATCAGCTTGGTGCAGGCACTTCTAAATGCATTTACACTTCTTGACAATGAACAGGTCGTTTGCGCAGTTTGACTGTTTAATTTCTTTAGCACAAAAAAGCTGCACTTTGGGACAAGTGTTTGATCATATTTCCTCCACTTGTACTGCAGTAGAAATCTGGTTAACCTTTATAAGCTTATGTTCAAATCTATGCTAACTTACTCATATTAACTGTTCTGGTTCAGTGATGGATAAACTAGGGAATGGGATTTTTTTTCCATCCTTTTTCACTATGATCATGCTGAGGGAGCTTCCCATGTTGAAGTATTTTTGTGATATTTATGGTTTCATAACACTGTAGAGAGATTATGAAGTTATATATCTATATGTGTGTGTGTGTGAATACACACGCATGTGTGTGTATGTATATGTACATATATATATATATATATAAATGCCAGAAACAGTTGCTCTTCCCATAAGAGTTCTATGGCACTGCTGGTAGTACCTGGTAAGGTATAAGACAGTACTGTGTAACTTCTCAGTCCATAGCTACCAAAGGATTTGGAAGTGACCCTACTCATGCTCTCAGGGATATCCGGGAGCTGCAGACCGTAAGCCTGTCATTCATTTGAATCTACTTAATAGAAAAGAACTAGTAGATAAATAGAATGTTTTGTGAAATCTGGCTCTTGTAAAGGGAAGTCATTCACCATAAATTTGTGGGATCCATGAGTTTCCAGTGCAAGATCTGGTTGAGGTTTGCTTGAATTTCTGAAAGGTTTTGATAAGCAAGGTCACTTGCGTAGACCTCTGACGGAAGCTGAACCACCATGGCTTAGCTCCTTGCATTTTTGAAAAACTGATTAAAAGTTAAGAAGCAGACAAGAACAATCCACAATCCCCAGATTTTCACTGCAGATGGAGCTCATCAAAGTGGTGTCCAGCATGAGCCTAGGTTGTTCAGCACGTCCTCAAATGAGTTGGAAAGTGGAATGAATAGTGAAGTGACTGAGTTTTATGAAGGTATTAAATTATTCATGATAGAATAAAAAGAAAAATCAAGAGTCGGGAATATTGCCAAAGAATTTCATGAAGCTAAGTAAATGACTGATAAAATTCCTGTGGATAAATGTAATATGCTACACTTACGGACTGGTAAAGCATCCCATATTCTCATATAAAACACTGGGTTCTGAGCTTATTACTACTACATGGGAGTGAGATGTGGGGAGAAGATCATAAGTTTTGGGAAGGAATGGAGAAAGCTGGCATCCAAACCCAGTGTCGGGAGGAAGAGAGCAGGCAAACAAGAATGGTGTGTGATAGCAAACTTCAAATGAAAGGTTCAGAAGAGGATGTTGAGCAGAGAATCATGCATGCTGTCCCTGTGTGTGTGGGGAGCCCAGGTGTGTGTAGTTGAGCCTGCAGTTCAGGTGATAACTGTGATGGATCTTGCAGTCATCTGCCTGTCTTTCTCTCTCTCCTTCATTAGAGAGTACCTCCCTTCTGATAACCTGAATGTTCAGCCTGCTCTGGTAACCTGAGAGGAACCTAATGTGAGACTTGTGCTTTTTGTGGAGTTTTTTGTGGAGCTTTTTGTGGAGTGGGCCCATAAGCCCACGTGAGAAGGGGTGGGGGAGCAAGCAGCCGCACTTGCCCTGAGGAGAGCTGCTTAGGAAGGCGCTGCCAGTGCCATGCCAGCAGTCGCCTTCTGTGCAGGGCCACCCCTGCTCCTTGGGGAGACGCTAAGGAAAGGCTTGGTTGCTCTGCTTGTCTCATAGCCTGGTAGAGACATGTCTAAGCATTCAAGCGATACGCTTGAACCCCTACTCGAGCATGTAGTGAACAAACAAGGGGACCTCATGCTCTTTGACCGCCTGTGTTTAAAAGACGTAGACCTGCAAAGCAGTCACCTGAGTGACTGCTGAGCAGGTTTGTTAGTCCAGTCCAGACTAACATTTATATCTGGAGGTCATTTGTATCTCTGAAGGCTGGTTTGGGAACACCTTGCACACAATGTTGCGTGGGTCTTGGAAGTACGAGTTGTGCAGCCTGGCATAGCTCTTTTATAGGAGTAAGGCATGAGGCGAAGATCTGTGCAATTCAGTGTGATATGTATAAGTAAGCTCCTTAACTGTAGGAATTAATGAGGAAGTAGATTAGTCCTGAGATTACACCAGTAATAGAACTGTCTATCCTAGTTCAGGTTCAGAGCCATGGGAAACGTTAAGTGTAGACAGCATGAATCAGTCTGCAATTTAAATTTAAGTAGTAGTAATAAACAGTGTATCTTGGCACAGAACCTTTAGTGAATTACTTGTCTCGGGCTTAGAGAGGGCTGTGCTTTTGCATTTTTATTTCTGTTCTTTGTAATGAGCAGGTAGGGCTCCTGGTTTTGACCCTCATCTTTTGTATTGCAAACAATATTTTTCTCTTATTGCTCTTGGGGATATTATCAGGAAGTACTAAGCTACTTAAATTTACAAGTCATTCCCAGTCAATAAATGATCGCTGAAGAAAAAAGAAGACTAAAAATGCTGTATTTTGTTAGTATCATCTACTCTTGTGATATCTAGGTCACAGGAGATTTTAAGAATTCAATGTGGGAGTATTTTTGGCTTTTGTTCAAAAATGTGCATTTTGTTCTGTATGCTTGAGGACATTGGCATTGTCACAGAAATAAGAACTCTAGTTCCCTCAGTAATAATAGCACACAATATTATCTTATTGGATTCCATGAATGGAGCAAATTTGCTTGATTTATGAAAAGATTTGTTTATTTTTTTCAGCAAAACTGAAATCAATTATTGTAAATCCTCATGCTGAGACCCATAAAATATTGGCAGGAATATGAATTTTATGCTGGTTTCTCCTTGTGATCATGTTGCTGATTCCAGCTGTGAAATATTTTCATAAGAATTTTTTCTCTGCTCTCAGAGATGGTACATGCTAGAAATAGCAGTTTCAATGCCAATGAAGTAGGAACATGTTTCAAGCCAGCATGGGGTTTATCTGTGTTGATTATTTCAGTCACCATAACGCATGAGCAGGGAAAGGGGATGGGAGCAGTTGACTGATAGTGTCCTGTCTTCATTGTTTGGGGCTCATCTCTGATTTTTATTGGCACCCAGGGTTGGTGCTGATGTTGACTTGGAGAAGACAGAGCCAGGGAGGTGCAATAAGTCCATCTTTCTCTTGCTTTTCTTCAAAAGCTATCAACCAGTGCACTTTAGACCAAATTAGGTCACTTTTCTCTCATAAGCAGTTATTTAGAGTTAACATGCTAAGATCAGTAGGACCATCTTCTGTTCTGTTTGTTCATTTTTGGAGGAAAATAACCATATGCTAACTTAAAGTACTTGAAATTAAAGCTGATACAGAAAAAAAGCAAAACTGCCCATGTTCTGTGACATGTTAAGTGAGCAAAACAGCCTTTTGCAGGATTGTATTGAACTGGAAAGTTTCAAAGCTTTGCTTCCAGCCAAGAAGCCAGGTTTAATGTGGCTTCCAGCATTCTGATATTGGGTAAGGTAAGAGAGTGGAAGCAAAGTATTTGCTTTACCTGAGCAGAGCCCTCTCCTGTTGAGTTAGGGCTCTGGATGCTGTTTCAGGAAATTCCTTCTTGATATAGGTATATGTGAAACGGAAGGGGAATGCAGGCTTCGCATACACTAGTTGCATACATATCAACATTTATGGTTTCTGTTTTCAGTATTTTTTTTTTACATATGTATATATATATTTAACTGTAGAAATTTAGGGGAGGGCAAGTCAAGGAAGGATTTGGGGGAAGTTTACTAATGCAGCTGATGTTCAGTGAAGTTTTAGAATCTGATTTTTACTGTAATGGTTAGGATTTCTTATATTTTCTATCATATTTTTGCAAAGAGAGAGAGTTTTATGATAGACTCAAGAGATTACTAGCCTGTTTTTAAGAATACACAGCCACAAATTGCATCAAAGTGCCTGCAGATAGGGGAAAAAAAAAAAGAGCCCTCTTTGAAGAGATTACAATTTTACTGCTAGTATATGTGCAGGAGAAGACCTTTCTTTATAGACTTTCTCCCTAGTTTTACTTTTGTGCAATTGAAGGATGCCCTCTCATTATATGTGTAATGTGCTGATGAGTAATTGAACCACCCTAGAGAGAAGTTTAATGCAATGTTAGTAGAAATGTAGCCTGTTAACTAGATCCAGTGTTAACTCAGTCTTCAGTCACCTCCATAGCCTGACATTACCAAAGTACTGGAATATGTCATCTTTCTGCTGATGCTGATTCTTTGCAAGTGGGAGCAATGAAGAAGTACCAATTCCTGTCCCATCCAGTAGGGCTATTATTCCAAAAACTTACTGAAAACCATTAGTCCAAAAGTCTTATGTATCTGATAATCAGAAAAAGCAACATGTCAGATGACTGAGTTGTCTTCATGATATGTAATAAGCAAATTATTATTTGAGTTGTTTCTCCATATCTGTACCACTAAACATGACTTGATGTGTTTAGGATCCAGCCTAAGTAACCACTTGCAAGAACTGACAAAGCTATTGTATTCTGTATTTTTCCTGCTCTAGCCTACACCCACTTATTTCTTAAGTTGTGTTAGCAGAATGCTTCAGTGAATACTATGAAATCATGTGGTTTTCATATTTGTAGATAGTGTACAACCAGTTTATTTTCTGTTTACTGCAGTTATTAGAAGCTAGTGTTCACAACTGTAGTCTTGAGAATAACCACTGTTCTTCATACATGTACAGAGAAGCAGAGATTCCTTATTGTAGTCATGCAGTAGTTGTGTTGGAGAACATTGGAGTATTCTATATATCTATCTTTAATTAAAACAGCTAGAAACGGGTTCTGTGTTAATCATTCTTTTTGAAATCTTGATATGGGTTTTTGAAATTACAAATAGTTATTTGAAAAGTAAATATAAACATACAGTTTTAGAACAAATAAAAAATGCTCAAGCAGTCATTTACAAAAAGTTCCCATTATTCTGAAACAGTAGTAAAGAAGAAATGTAATGGGAATAATAATAATAAAAAAACCTTATTTAAAATACTCATATCATGTTCTGTGTTTGGGACATCTAACTGAGAGGAAAGAGAGAAAAAAGTATTTCCAGATGCGTAATTGCATACTGGATTCTGTTAAGGGATTGGTTCTTAACCAAGGCTACTTCAGTGCTGTTCATGGTTTTCCAGATTAGTTAAGTAACAGGACAAATTCGAAGACAGCATGACTTACACTTTTATAACAAATGTTCTCACTGTTTCTGTCCACTGAAACGGATAATGTTGCCAATGTAACAGTTAATTCAGTTTTTATCATACATTTCCTGATTTTTTTAGCAGTCTGTACTTTCTATCCCTGAAAGGGTGATGTAACAGCAGACCGTGTAAGCAGCATTAATGAAGTGACTTTCAAGGAAATATCAGGGTAATATTTAAAAATGTAAGTACTATCAACACTCTGAAGACAACCTCTTCAAGAAAGGCTTCCTTTTTCTTTAAACATATATTACAAAAGAGCGAGAACCTATTAAAAAAATCAGTTTAAGCTCTAAAGGGAATTAGTGCTAAGTTTATACATCATTATGCCGCTTTTTCAGTTTTAGCACTTTTTTCTTTCAGTGTTTTCCAAGGTTGTTGTGAACAAGACACAATGTTTCTGATGGGGAGAGAAAGGGAGAAGGATCATTCAAAGGTCTCCCTTCAAAAGCAGCTCCCTCACCTGAGTGAAGTAGCAACAAGTTATGATTGAACGATGTCATTTGAGTGCCTTTACCACACGGTGCCATATTCACAGCTGCAGCCACATTTGGTCTTTCCTTGGTAAATCCATGGCCAGTATAATTAAAAATCTCTATAGAAGTGCATATGCAAAATTAATCTTTCCAATGAATGCCCAGCATCCAAAATGCCATTTTTTTGTGTTCATGACTAAATAATGTTCTTTTACTTAAGTATTTTTATATAGTGTAGAATGTCTGTCTGTGAACTGTGATTGTACCCCTGTGCCTGAACACAATCTTGGTTGGAAGTAGCTGTGTTGTTAGAGATGGCACGAAGCACTGATACAAGAAAAGGCATTCAGCATCCCTGCGGCATTATAAATTCCACAGAAGTTATCTGGTCTTCCAAACTTTTCTTTTCTGGTTCTGAATATCATGCTAGTAGTTGCTGGGCATTTATAGGCTGTCATAAAAGGTGCTTCTGCATCTACTAAAATGTCCCTAATGCATATGTAAGAAGAGAATTTTATACATAAATAATACATACATTCATTTATATTTGAGTAAAATTTCATGGGACTTCCCTAGCCCAAGGGCTATGTCCTGCTTCCCTGCTTAACAAGTCTCATAGTAAATAACCTATTCTTTTTGTCCTATCAGAATTTCCTACATTATGACTTGTGATTGCTGCCTGTAATGCTTTCACTTCGAGAAATATTTGGTTCTGATGGAAAGGGTTTTAAGTCTATGCATTTAAGGTGCATTGAAATTTTTTTTTTAAAAGTGGTTCAGATTTTGAGATTCAGTGCCTGAAGTTTGCCAATAATATCCCAGTGACCTGAATAGGATAAAGGCTCCAAAGTTCATAGTTAAGATGTTGGAACAGCAAGAGGAAAGGAAGAACATTGGAGAACAGAAAATACAGAGCCAGGCACTTCTCAAAGATATGTGGTGAAAGGACAGGAAGCAATGGACACGTTGGAAATTCCTATAAACCAAAAAGGTAAAAATGTCAGCACAAGGATGGTGGTGTGCTGGTGCACCTGGAATATGTATATAGTCTGTTTTAACTATTTATTATCAAATTTCTTTCAAAATTATGCATATATTTACTCCTGCTTGTTATTTGTATAAAACATACTGATGGAAAACGTGGGAGCCAAAACGTGAATAGAGTTCCATTTGGCTTAGGTTTATAGAAGGTTTATAGGTTTATAGAAGAACAGCTATGTTAATGTCATCATTATGTTAATGTTGTCCTAACTAATCAATTTAATGACTGTGGTACAGTTGGATACTACCTCACTTGAAACTGAACAGAAACTGAATAAACAGAATAATTTCAGATGAAAAGTGAATATCATCAAATCTCTTCAATAAAAGCAATTACTTAGAAGAAACCTGGGATGTGGAAAATACTGCCTTGAAATGACGTATCATTCTGATATAATATATATATCTTAAAAAAAATAAAAAATCCTTAGCTAGACAAGTAAGAATGCTGCAGTCTGTAGTGCTCGGTGGCTTGGGCCGTTACATTGCTGTGGTGCTGTGCCCGGCGTGGCTTTGCACCCGGCATTCTTCATGCACTCATTAGCTTAAGGGGAGACCTAACAGGGCAAGGGCTCCAGGTGCAGCGCTGCTGTCAGTTTATCATATTTACTGCTTGCTACCCCGTTGCAATCTCTGTCTGCAAGGGAGCACTGAAGTATAATTCCACACACAGGTGGGTTTTAGATGCCTCAGACGTAGCTAGCTTCTACTCATCTCTGACCCAAGAACAGACTCGCTGAACCTTTTGGTCCTGTTGATCTCAGGAGTAATGTCCTGAGTTGCCTCAGGGCAACTTTGGCATTTTTGATAAGTCATTATCATTGCAAAGGTGGCTTTAAACGTGCTTTCCCAAGAAATTAAGTTTAGAAAGTGCCGTTCTGCCTGACTTCTGGAAATTTTTATATTAGCGGACCTATTTTAAGTGAGTTTGACAAAGTGGAAAAGGCCTAAAAAATGAATAGTCCCCTAACAATTTTTGTTTGCAAGCAGTTAGGCTGCAGAGTGAGAGCGACCGATGCCTGGGGTGTGTTGCGGTCACAGAGCCTTTGCGGGTAATGAGGAATGAGGAACAGTGTGGCTGTCAAAGGGGTCAGGAAGGGCTGGTGTTAAAATAGCCAGTGCACTCACGTTAGCCATCAAGGCCCGTTTTTCTTGTCTCTTGCTAAAGACAAAATGGGTTTGGGGTGGTGGGTTTGTGAGGTAAAATTTTGAGACACTCCTACAAAGTCAGCCTGCAAAAAAAAACAAGGCTAAACTCCAAAGAGAATTTTTCCAGTCATATTAAACATGAGAATCTATGAATGATTTATGTCCAACTTCCTAATGTGTTCCCAAATGGCTGGTAATACTTTTGTCTTCAACTGTCCGTGATCATCGAGGGTTGAACTCGTGTTGTCTCAGGAGCCTGTAGGTGCCCTGCCCTCCGTGGCTTCATGGTGCTGCTATGAATCTTGGTGCTGTTGGGAAAACTGAATACAACAGATTTACTTCATGTTCTCATTACTGTGCTCTATAGTACCCTGTTCAGCTTCTTGA
>JAUBNY010000002.1:6869015-6905406 GCA_032275445.1 Crypturellus soui | reverse complement strand
GTTGGGAAAACTGAATACAACAGATTTACTTCATGTTCTCATTACTGTGCTCTATAGTACCCTGTTCAGCTTCTTGAAGACTTTCCATGTCTGTGCTTGACCTGATTTTCATTTAGTTTTTCACTGCTATTCTCACTTGTATGTGAGCTAAGAGGTTATCAGCGAGCCTGATTTACGAGAGGAGATGTTAAGAATAAGGGTAGCTTTCCTAGTAAAGAGAACCCAGAGCAGAATGTTGGAGGAGATAGTCATTGAATGTGCTGGAGGTTTAATGAAGAAGAGTGAAGTTATTTCATTTTTGCAACTATTAAAGATGGTATGGGAAACTCTGGACTTAAATTGCACTGTGAAACTCTGATATTAGAAACCAAAATAAGCTCCATAGCAGACTAGGAACAGATTGAGTGAGGAGGCCGCAGGCAGGTTTGGTGAGAGGTGTTTCATATGATCTTTCATATGATTTTGTGTAATACAAAAATGTTAAAATAATAAAAGCTCAGCCAGATATTGTCACACTGCAAAATCAGTGACATTAGCTTATTAGATGCAATTGGCTGCAATCTTTTTCCTGAAAATGACTGTAGGGATAAGCTGAGCAAATGAGATAGATGTTCTATGATCTTCTATGTCCAGAAGAAACCCAGTTATTTGATAATTTGCATAAGATTTGCATATTTTCATAGGTGCACAAAATAGTACTTTTAGTATCAGCAACATTTCTTATGATTTCTCTGTTTCTAGAGAAATAGCATATGCAGTATGCCTGTTGGCTTAGTGTACTTTTTTTGAATATTTATATATAAACCCCCAAATGCTGGCTACACCCTGTGTTGGGGATCTGCAGAGGCAGGAACAGGGCAGGCAGGAGATAATGGCTCCTAATTCCTCAAATGAAGAGGAAAATTTAAACATGCATAAAATGACAATTTCCAGCAGATGACAGCAGGACCAGGGAGTATTTGACCTCCAGTCTTGTCCAGTTTTTCTGGGTTATACTTGCTCTGAGTTGCAGGAGAAATGGAAAGTGTTTGGGCTCCCCACTGTCCCGCACTGAGTGGCTGCAAAGGTGCCAGGCCTTTTTGACACAGCCTGACTTTATTCCTGAATACTGGCAGTCTTTCTTTTTCCTGTGCACAATTTGCAGCCAAGCTTCATGATGTGGGGAAAATAGCAGGAATGATGCAATTCAAGGTTTATGCATGAAGGTGGAGCCAGAAAATGAGTTATTAGGCCATATATCCTTTTAAAAATTTTATTAATTTATAGAAAAATTGTTTTGCCTCCTCCTGTGCTGCAATTAGTGTGCATATTTGTGTGTCTGTCTGTATGTGTGTGTGTGTATATATATATATATATTTAAGAAATGTAGATGATTAGAAGTAAGGTAGTAGAATAGGGATGTACACGTATGAGTGTGTGTGCATTTTCTTGTACTTTACAGAGACAGCAACGTGTAATTGTTTTCTGCTAACAATGCTTAATTATATATTACATTGTAGAATATTGGTAATTTGTTTTGACAGGAGCCACTGTTTGTGGCACTGAATAAGAAAATACAATTCAGAGGTCGTTTTGAATTGGTGCATTGGAATCATGTGGAAGGTTTATATGCTGCGCTTGGTAGGAGGACACAGGTATATCATCTGGGTTTTCAGGTATTAACTTCAGGCTGTGTATACATCTCAAGCAAGGACATTACCAGAGCTAAGGATTCAGTATTTACCACAATTAATGATTTGCATACTAAAAGGCAGTCATGAAAATATGCAGCTGTTTTCATTAGAAATAATGTATTATGCTATACAATATAATCCTTCAATTTATTAACTAATCCAGCGTAAGATTTAGAGAGATTTCTCCTAAGTGAGATAACTGAAAATATTTTATGAATAATTCATATTTTTCCTGTGTTCACCGTTGTGTGCCTGCCAGTGTTCTGAGCTTCAGGAAGCTTTTGGAAAAGATGCCCTGGCTGGGCTGAATGAGCCATCCCAGACAGCACTGAGGCTACAGAGCCAAACCTTTATAGATTGACATCCTCCCTTCCTTTAAGAGCCCTCCTTTCCTTGGAAAGCTGCCGCACGGATGCGTATGCTGGGCTCTGAATTTTTTTTAGGTCACTTTTACCCAGCTCCCCTTTGCTTCCATAAGAAGTTTTATTTTATGAAGACCTGGGATTTGAAGCCAAGAGCGGAGCCAAGGCAGGACACGTGCCAGGGAGGCAAATGGCAAGTGCTGTGTCCTGCCACCCGGCCGATGGCACTGCGCTGGAAGCCCTTGAGGAGGGATGTCCAGCTGGCACCTTGCAAGACAGATTCAACGCACAATGTAAACACATTTGGCCAGCTCTGCTGTGCATGGGATCTTAGCCCAACTCACCTGCACGTAACTGTGTGAGCTGTCTCTGGGCTCATTCAGTCCTGAAAAGTGGCTTGATTTGCCTGCAGAAATACATCTGTAAACAGCATTTATCCAGAGATATGAGATGCTATGCTATAGCTTAGCCTTCAGAAAGATATACCTTTCTGTAATCACCCTCAAATACTATAAATACCAATAAGCTCTAAGAATTTTCTTTCCTCCCTCCAAAACTCAGTGATAAAATGCTATCTAAATCATATAGACATTTAGACTAGGAAAAAGTTAGGGGGAATAAGTTAGGTAGCTTAAAATGAATTATATATTAAATAGTCATTCAAGTTAGAAAATCAATACTTGAAGGTTTATATTTCTCTCATGTATCTTTTATCAGCTCTCTGTTTGCAAGGCATTTCATGATTAATTTCTTTCATGATGTTGTAATTTCATGCTGGATGCTGCCACTGAAATAGTATATATATTAAAAAAAATTATAAGTGGTTTCAATCCTCTCCAAATGTGCTGTCGTGAATATTTTGTAGTAAAACTGGGAGATCATTTAATATTTTGTCTTAGAAATTAATTTTAAATTAACTTAGTAGTTTAAAAAGGGTGATAAATGAATTACTTCTGTATTACCCACCTGAAACATTCAAGTTCTACAGCTTCTCTGAAATAACATTATTCTTAAATGCATGACTTCAGGTACCTGTCACATTTGTAATAACAAAGCAATTGTTTTGTTTTCCCCTCATGTGCAGAAGCTATGCCTGTTCCAGACCAGCCCTCATCTTCGGATAAGACAAGTTCCCTTAGTCCAGTGCTGAACACTTCCAATGGCGATGGCTCCGAAACGGAGACGACCTCCGCAATCCTTGCATCTGTTAAAGAACAGGTATGCGAGTGCCACATCTGCATGCTGGAAGACTGTGTGGTTTTGTGAATTTTACTAAAGTTTTATAGACAGCATCTGAATAATTGCATTTTCAAAATGAGTTTTAAAATGCGTGTTGCAAGATCCTAAAATATTTCTTCACTATCCTACTATAGATTGAATATGGTTACTGTGTTTGTTTGATTCTTTACCTTTTACCATGGGTGGTGGTTTTGGAAGATATCTCATTTTCTTATTGGTAATCTTCCTGTAGATTTGCAGTGTAAAAGCATGCACATAAGCACTGCAGAGAAATAATCAGCCTTAAGGAAGATTCCCTTTCATTCAGCCAAAAATGTGTATGAACAGAAGCTCTAGGCGTTTTGGAAAGATAATGCTAAAAGTACGAAAATCTCTGAAGCAGCAGTGGCTGTTCATGTGACTGCTTCATCCTAATAAGAGAAGCTTTAACATTTTATGTAAATTTTGGTAGGACAAGTGTTTGAGATTTTGCTTAGTGCCTCGTTGTACGTTGGGTGATTGTTTGTGTTCAGGTTTATGAAAATATCTAATCTCAATTGCGACCTCATTTGGCTCACCGGTATCAACATGTATCTGAAGGATAGATGTTAAAAGATGCATATTCTTAATCAGCTTTCTCCTTGCTATAGGTATCCAGTTTGGTCTCCGTTACAGAATATTCAGGTTTCTCTTCCTAGGCTGTTCCCTACTGCTTTGGCCAGTTTTAGTGAACTAATTCAGCTTATGATTTCCAACACTGTTGGATTATTGTTTGTTGAGTCATTGTGCTTTGATAAAAAGAATGCCCTTGTCCTTGTTTTTTGAAATATACCAATTCCCACTTTTGGTGTTTGAGGTGAATGATATATTCTACTTTTGTAAAGATAAGGAAAGGCAGGTTGTAAAGTGGACCTTTGTTTCAAGATTTGTATCAGATCATTAGAATTAGAATTATCCTTGGTTTAGATATTTGTATTAATATTTTCTTCTAGCATAATAGCGTTACTTGAGCATGCGCCATTCTCTCAGCTTAAAACCAGAGTTTCAGCCTATGATTCCACCATATTGCAAAGAAAAATGCCTCTCAGCTGTTACCTCTCTGATGATGGAAAAGTTTTCAGTAAAGTGATGTAGGTGGAAGTTATGTTGTGTCTTTCTAGTAGAATGTGAAATGGTATTTGAAGCATGAGAAGTTATTTTCTCGTGTTAAATTTTGGGATTATGTTGCTAGTTTATGCCTGAATTTGGGATTATGTTGTTAGTTTATGCCTAATTTTATATACTTTTAAATAGAAAAAAAAACTCAATAAATCAGTGAATTGATAACTAAGGAATCAATGCTGAACACACTAGCCAAAAGAATTTTAAGTGGAAAAAATATTAGCCAAGTTATTTTGATTCCCATGATTGCAGTAAAATAGAGCCCGCAAGAAAGGCGCTCTGAATCCCTTATCACAAGGAATAGCCTAGCTAATTAACCTATAGTGTTGGTGGCTAACAAGGATTTGTTGGATCACAGGTGCTCTGTTAAGCTCTGTTTTGACAAGTGATCTGTAGTCAGGCCTCTCAGGGAGTGAGAACACTGCACTAAACCGGTAATTGAGAATGAATTTTGAATCCCAATGAATTCCTGAAAATATGTGGTGACTCCAAATAGGGCTTAATAACAAACACTTATGTTCTGACACATTCACTATCGCAAAAGCTGTGCGACTCCAACCTTTGTTATTGCTTTATAGTTACAGCTTGAAAGCAAAGCTTTTCCTCTTCCCAACAATATTTTGTGTTTTGCCAAGATTGCACTGTTTAGTTTGTTGCTGGAAGAATTCTAGGAAAACCCATAATTTCCATTCTCCAGCAGCTAGAGAATTACACTAATTCTGTAATAGGGGAATAGATGAAGGAGGCTGCTAACAATCTGAATGTATAGATGGGTAGTGTCTGCTTCTTAGAAAGAAAAACGAATGACTTTACTGCTTGGTAATTGCTTTTGCTTAATGTCACTCTTGTCTTTAACCAGAAATATGCCTGGAATTTTAGAAATATGAATACAATTATGCAAAAGTACTGATAACAAAGGAAAAGATGATCAAGTTCATAACTGAGGTGTATTTGGATGAATCAAATATGTTGCATACTTGTGTCGTGCTAATTCTTTAAAAACGTGTTGCTGCTTTTAATTCTCTTAGCACACGTGTTGCCAGTTTATAGGCTGTTTTCTCATGAAGCATCCAGAATGGTGTCTTTGGATGGCAGCAGCAAAGTAAACTGCAGGTTTTGTAGCACTGAAGAAGGTGTTTCAACTCTTTGAAAGGGGCAGGATATGTGAAAAAAGGTTGTCAGAAGACTTTATAGATACTCTTGTTTACTTGTTTTAGTTAAACTTCCTACATGAAGTATAAATGATTTACTCAAAATCTGAAGCTTTGCTGTGCTTGGTTTGAAGACCAAGCACAGCAGACCTTGTGTGTGTGCTATGTATTTTGAGGAAAGACCTACCAGGTCTGAAAAAAAATGTGTCAGAGATTTTGCTTGCTGTGCCAAATGGAATCAATAGCAGTTGATCATAACTGGATCAGAAGATTTAGCCATGTACTTTTAATGATTGTATTTTCTGACAAAAATAGAAACAAAAATTGGGTGTTTTGTTGTAGAATGGTTAGCGATATTAGGAAATTCGAACCCCAAATGACCCTCTTCGATGCGTAAGCCATTTCATTTGTGTTTTTCCCTGGATAAGTACATAGAATTGCAGTCAAGTATCAGACTTTTGGGGATTTACCAGAAAGCAGTTATGAATTTGGGAATATTGAATGCAGATTTGGTCTGTTCTAACTTTCTCAAGGTCAGCAAGCACTGCTGGAGGTGACACATGGGGCATATTTTGCATATCTGAAATGTCATGAGATGCTAGGCAGTGAGCTTTAGCTTAGGTGTTTCCAAGCTGCCCTCATTAAGAGGGCTTCTAACTTGGGCAAAAATTAAAGCTGAGGATTTTATCAGGCAGTCAAAATTAAGAGCATCAGAATCGACATTTTGCAGCCTCAAGAGACACTGAAATGTGTGACCAAGAGTGTGACCAATGAACACAGCTCAGAGCACTTTTCACTGTTATCCAATTAGTGAGCCTAAAATCTGATCACAGATTGACTTTTACAATTGTTTCCCCTTTTAAATTGAATGTTCTATTGTAACATGTGATATTCGATGAGTGTAAAATCTCATCATTCCCTTATAGGAACCAATAATTTCAACAATAATCTTAGCTATTCTGTGGCTTTCCTGTATAGAATCCATTATTATAAATCCTTATCTTGCTCTCCTTCAAGCATCAGACTCTATCTTTGCCTCTAAAAGGTTTAGCAGCTCACTTTTGGACCCAAGCTCGTTGTACTTCAATATTTAAGTTCTTTTATTATCTCTCACAATAGCATGGAAGTGAATATATTCGCATGACATAATTATATTCACATAATTACAGAAATCCCATGTTTCTGATGAGATTTTTAGATATTCCAGGTACAGATTTCCGCCTTCATTTTGCTATCTTTTTTCATTAATACATTGATTTTTCAGATATTAGTAGAGTATAATAGGAATTAGACTAGGCTGCATGACATATTTTGAATGCCAGATGCGATGCAATGGATACTGTACAATGGATCATCACAGGGCTGGTGAAGGAGGAAATCACTTAAAACCTTGTTCTGTGCCGTGCCATATTGGTTTCTAGAGTTCTCAGTTTAATCTGGTCTGCTTTCTTGTAGCTTTTTTGGAGCAGCTGCAACTGTATTCAGTGTATTACTTGTTGGGAAGTGGAAGATTACAGGAGGGGGGGCCTAGAGATGAAAGTTTTCTTCCAAACCTGGTATACTCTGTGTAGTGCCAAAGATGCAATAGCCACAGTAAAGAGAGAGAGAGAGAGTGTGAAGAAAACAACCAACGAACCAACCAAAATTCCCTGGAAGAAGAAGAGAGAGGGGAAAAAAAAAAAAAAGGATGTGGATGATAATCCCAAATATATTTGTTTGGGCCTCTCTGAAATGACCTAGGAGCAGAAAGGCTTTTGTAAAGATTTAGTGTGGCAGAAGAGTACTGAGGGAATACACAGCAAATACCTCACAGCAAAACCACCTTTGAAGAGAAGTAAGAAAATGTCTAGTATCAGAATAAAATGAAATATTATGCTATTTTGACATAAAGTACTGTTGAAAAATTAGTAATTCAAAGACAAGGATTTCAGGGAAGTTAGGTAGAATGCTACTTAGTGACAGCTTAGTCTACTGTTAACCTAAAGCCCTATTAGAGGGCATCAGAACGAAAGATACAAGATCTTCTGCTATCACACAGCAGCACTTTTGCCACACTTTTGGCACTTTTGTTGCCGTGAAAAGACTCCTTCCTCAGCTGTTGAAGGGATGTCTGTTGCCGTTAGTGGAAAAAAATCAAACATAATATAAATACTCTAAAAAGTATTCATGTTGATATCCAAATTTTAATATATTAATTTTTAAAATATTTTAATGTTGCTAATCTCTCTGTCTCTCTCCCTGTCTCTCCTCCCCAACCTCTACTTTGTTTTCATTTATTTTTTTAGTCTGAATTATTTTCCTGTCTAAATCAAGCCTTTTTAATCAACTTAGCGGAATATATTCTCAGTCTTACCTTACTTTAAATTAGGGCTTTGAGAGAATCTAAATTAACAGAGGTAGGAATGGATAATCATACTGCGCCCACTTCCCTGCAGATGCAGCTCCCTCAGCCCTACTGACAGACCTGACTGATAAGCAAGTAACCCTCCAAAATGAGAAGAAAGGGGCTTTGGGCTTCTTTTTCAAGGGAGGAGTGGTGGGTCAGTTTGCCAACTTGTTTTCAAAGGTAGGGTTTCTTGGCATGGCTGCTGTAAAAAGATGTTTCACACTATGGGCCGAATAAACTGTTTTTTGTAGTATTGGCACTGATGCAGCAAGCCCAGGGTGGTGTTGCTGTGTAAACATGAGCAGAGGTTTCAGGTGCACCTGCCCCACTTCCTTGGCTAGAAACACTCTTTATGTCATTTTGAAAACGTGAATTCCTCTATTGAGGTTTACCATCTGGTTTTGTGTGTTTTCTCATGAGATTGCATTTTTCACCCCTGATGTGTTTACTATTAAATGGAGCTATATCTTTCCATGGGTTATTCAAATCTTTTGTATTCCAAGAAAAGATATTTAAGAGGCAGTTTAATGCTCTGCGTGTTACATTTCAATTAAAAATACAAGTCAATACAAGTTTGATATAATTACAAGTCTGTTAAAGTAAGTTTAAACTTAAATCTAAACCTGGAAGTTAAAGTGCATTATCTCCCGGTAGTCTTAACTTTGAGGATGACTTCATGTAGTATGATTAATACTGAAAGAACTGAGAAACACATAACAAATTTCTTTTAGGAATGTATGTACTTCTCTTACTCTTCTTCCTTTTTGCAGAAAAAATATTTGTGAAATTTCTGGTGACAGAAAATTATTTTGTCGTTGCTTCTATTCAGAAACTTTTCAGTGTGAAGGAATAAAATGACCACAAAAGATATTAACCTTTAAAAAGGCTGTGAAGGTTCTTTATAAAGTCCAAGACAAATGAATGGATTACTTCCTAAATTATTTATTTATTTGTTAATCCAAAAAGGAAACTCATGTCCAAAGGACCAAAAAGTCTTTTTTTTATTCTTCTTTTGAAAAAGACATTTTTGGGGAGTTTTACTTATGGGGAGTTTTAGTTGCACCCATTTTTGGGTGCTCTTTTGGCATGTTGGCTGTCCACATCCTTGCTGGAGACTGCAGCTGCACAGGAGGGTGACTGCATCAGATCCTGCAAATGGCCTTGATCCTTCCTCTTAAATCAGCAGATTCACTTGGAAATTCTCAGGTTTGTGCTAGATTTGGTAAAATGGCAGGAGTTATTACCTACTTGGTCAACCACAGCTAATTTTTAATAGGCTAATTCTGAATTAACACCCGAATACTAATTTTGTTCAGAGGAGAAAAGTGGACTGTAATGTTCTTTTTTTTTCCCCCCCACAAAGCAGTGCTGTTGTGTATAAAAAGCTTTTCCAACACAATTTGCACTGTTCTGCTTGTTCCAAGTACAGAAAATAAGAGGATACTGGATTATTTTTTCCTATCTGTTTTCACTAATGGATACCATTTCTTAGATTATGTCTTTTTGTTTGGCTACCTTTTCCCCTCTTGCCCCCACATGAAGGTGCTCGGTGGGTCGCAGCCGCCATGTGAGGCAGCCTCCTGGTATAGCTCCAAGGCACTGCTCTGCTGGTTGAATGCTGGTGGGACATGGCTTTTGCTTGGGCAGGTAATGCTAGGAAGGGAGGGAACAAGCTGGAGCTCTGGCAGCAGCGTGTGCTGGGACACCTTTCCCTGTAAGTCCTTCAGCCGCTCTGCATGGTTGTGGTATGTGTGGGCTGACCGCAGGGATGCCTAGTGGCATTGAAAGGCATCATAAAATGTGTGTGTAACTGATTTTCTTTTTTTCCTTTTCTACAGTCTATAAAGAGCTGTAAACATCCCACTGCTTGTATGCAAAAACTGCATCCTCTTTAGAGGTTATTAGCAGTGAGGCTGGCTGATGGAGTGTAGCACCTGGACAGTAATAGACGTGAGGACTAGGGGTGGTAGCTGCTCAAAGGGAGGGTTGACCTGGTGCCTGTTTGCAGAGGTTCAACGAGTGGTGCTACTGGCACTGTGCTCCAGCACGCACCAGGTTCACTGTCACATACCAAAATAAAAATTGATAGCCTATGTCACAGTGATGCCTCCCTAAATGCTGAAGAGCTAAGCTAAGTTAATAACTCATATCAGTATCCTTAACTTCTTTAGAAACAGGCAAAAATGTAAAGACTGATGACAAGAACATTAAGCTTTTGTCATTTACTGTTGTAAAGTGAAATACCATTTATTCTGTGAATCTATAAAAGTATATACAAATGAAAAAGTACTTCCTACTGGAGTGACGTGTGGGTAATATGCAGCTGTATTCCCTTATCTGGCACAAGAAATTATTCAGTACTTAAAACCGTAGTGGATTGTTTCCGTAAGAAATGGAGAATGATCATTACCAGATATTTTTGCATTTGGCTAGTTAACAAAGACCATACATAGCTGTGTTTTCCTGAATGCACTGGGAACAAATGAATGAAAAGAAATCTGTCTGTCTGGTTGTCAACAGTTTGCTCTGAACAGAAACCAATGTTCTCCCTCCTCTTTTTATCCATAAAAAGATCCATGAGAAGCTTATGCTTCTCTATTTTTCCCACCACATGCAATTTGGCTTCTGATGCTTTCCTGTTGACAGCTGTATCCACTCCCTCTCAGTTCATCTATGGTCATGCAAAGAGCTATTTTATGGTGTCTTTTTGTGAATTAGAATAATACATAATTTATGTCCTGTGATTATGATCCTTAAAAAAAAAAAAAAAAAAAAAGGTTGTTTTGTTGTTAAAATGCAAAATCGTAGGCATAAGTAGCCAATGTTTAACACTGAAAAAGAATCTGCAGGGTTTTCTGTAGTTCTAACTACCGTATTTGAATATTTGTCCTTTAAAATTTTTCACTTTAGTTGCTTTAATAGCAGCTTCTCCTCTTTACAAGCCTTCACTGATTGAAGATCTTGTATGATGACAGCTTGTTTATTTTTGGCTCATATTATAGAATATTTTTAAAAATATCTTTTTGTGAATCTTGCCTTGGTTATTTACTTGAACACTGTGGCTGTAACTGTCCTGTTTGTGCGGTTCATACATACGTGATAACAGTCAGTGACATCTCTTAGTAAATCAGCACAAATGTATGTGTATAGAGAAGTCTCTTAATTAAAATATATTAATTTGTATCTCTTCTATTCAGTATTTTATTTATTTTGTTAAACTTTGTAGCTTGAACTTTTGTTTGAATGTATGTTTCAGTTATTTTCTTTGATTGCTCATCTGCACAACTCCAAAAAGATGCAAGTGTGTATTGAGTTTTTTTCTCTTATCAGTAATGAAGCCAAGTGAGGAATGAATGGGCTGACCTAAGGAAAGTGTGGAACTTCAGGTTGATGATGAACAGGATTGTATTTAGTATTGAAAAAGATGCCAAAGTTGCTGAAATTAAAATAATTCTGACTTTTAGTTTTAATATTCTTCACATACCCCTTCCTAGTTGACTATGTTTATTCTTAACCTTTCTTATCTCAGTATGTGCCTGGGATAATTAATTAATTATGGAGACAACTTATCCTGGTAGTAGTGGTCTAATATTGGCTTTTTTTTTTCTCTTCTCTCCTGATTTCTAAACTAATTGGCTCTGATAATAAAACACTGGGCAAGTTTTAAAATGTTTCTGTTCATTACTGAAGAGTATTGTACTAGAAAGCTCAGTTCAAATCCATTCAGTTTAATAAATCAGTTAAAAAGATTAAGAGCAACTGTATTCTTTTTTTACAGGATTTTGGTTATTTTTGTATCAGGGAAAATCTCAGACTGCTTTGGTTTCTCTTTCCACCAATCTTGGTGTGGCTTTTCAGATCTTGGTCTTCTGCATTCCCTGCTGTAGGAGGGTTGTGAAAAGTTCAGCCTTATGATAGTGAAAAACAAGCCCAGACCATTCTTCGAAAGAATATAAATGTGATTTTTAACACTACGTGTATACTGACCTTGAATTGGAGTGTAATTGCAAGGTTGTTGACTTTATGTAATACCTTCCATTTCTCTTCCATTATTTCTGGCAAAAGTAAATTGATGAAATTGGGAGTGTCAAAGCCTGGTTGGAGCTGAAGTTTGTTTGGGGCGTAGAATACCAAGGAGTGATTCTGCAAGTATATTGGTAGCAGAAGAAAACTCAGAGAAGTGCAGGTCTAGGAGTGAATTGTGGTGGAAATCTTACGATGGACCACACAGAAAGACCAGTCAGTGCAAGTCCCTAGGAAGCTAATGGAAGACATCTTCTCTGTCTGCGTTTCTAGACGTGGTTCTTATTATGGAAGAAGATAAAGCTTTCTCAAGTGTAATTTCTGCTTTACTACTCTGATTGCCTTCTGTGATGAGAAGACTGGCAGTGAGAATGAGGCTGATGTAATATACCTTCAGCTTATATTAAGACTTTTGGTACCTTTTGCCACATTGTTGTCAGTGATGAGTATTGTCAGGAGCTGAGGAAGCATAGTGCGGAATAATGTAGATTCAAAATTAGCTGGACTACTGGACTGACTTGACAGTAATCAATACCTTTTAACAGCTAGCAGCTAGTGATAAGTGGAGTACCCCAGGGGCTGTGTCTGGTATTCATGCTATTCAATATATTCATCAGCTTGTAATGGACTTGGCCAGAATGCACCCTCACCAAATTTGTGAGCGATGTTAAAGGTATGGTTAGAAAGCTGAAATGGAGCTTCAACCTTAAAGACTTTTGAGACCTTGAGAAGCTTGAGCACTGAGCCAATGGAAAACTTGGGTAGTTAAAAAGAGCAGAGCAAAATTCTGCACCTGTGGCAGGGTAACCCCCTGCACAGTACAGATTGATAATCATGACACCTTCAAGGGGGCAATAAGGTGGTGCCCAACCTTTCCTAGGAGCAATATACAGTTTAGCAAAGGGTAATATAGCCATTTATTGCAGCTTGGGAACTTCATACTGGACGTGAGAAAACTTTTTCATGAGATTACTAAAATATATGAGCAGATGACCCAAAAAGTCTGTAGTAGCTTCATCCTTTCAAGAGTCAGCTATACAAATCCTAATCTAGGGTTGGGAGTTGTTGTATTCCAAGTGGCAAGTTGGACTTTACCATTATAGAACCATTACTATGGTTCTGTAATAATTCCATGATAATGCACAATTATTTTCAAACTGTAATTTATACTTGCTTATCTATAGTGTGGATAATCATCCTGTTTTGTTTACTTATTTTTAATGCCTTTAAATTTGCTTTTTTCTTTTTATAAAGCTCATTACAAGATTAGAAACTGAGGATAGTAGTTGATTATTGAAGAATAATCTAATTGTTTTTTTCAGTGTTTGTATTAAGTGATAAAGGAATGTAGTATAAATCAGCCAACAGCCTGGGCAGGACTGATGGATGAAGGGAAAAAACAGCTAATATAAAATGGGGAATAGGAAGCTTTTGATAAGATTTGCTTTCCAAATTCATTTTATTTTTTTCCTCCTTGAAGATACCCTTTGTTTTTAGATACAGATTTCACTTTCTAAGGAAGTCGTAGAGACCAAGCCTTTGCTTCTCACACTTGACTGGATCTTAATGTTTGCATGGAGAATAACAAATGTGGAAAAACAAAAAAAACACATTTTTGTAAAATTAATAATACAAAAATATAAATATAAGTGCAAAAATAACCTCAAATTTCTTTTTTTTCTTCTCTCAGGCTTTATACAAGTGATCATTTGTATTAGCTCTTAGGTTGCTATTTTTCTTGAAATGAGAATAACATTTCCCTAGATTTCAGATAGGTTGCAGGTATAAATACATGAAGAGTGGCAGCACTGGTCCTTTAAGGGAGGCAGTGCTTGTGTCCATCAGTTGTTTTATCAGGTGAATATCTGGAGAAGGCCTAAATAGCTACAGGTACTACGATACACCCTTCGATGCAGCAAATTATCTTATATGGTGGTGATTGAACCTTCTCTCTGAGGGAAGCTAATTCACAGAAGCTTTGTGTCTCCACGTGTGATTTGGACCTTAGGTCACATAAAATGAAGGCTTCTAGCAAGTAAATTGGAAAACTCATTACCTGATCGTTGGTTTAAATAAACCGATCAGAAAGGAGGGCAAGGTATTAATGAAGAAGAGAGACCCTTTATGCTGCTGCAGGAAACTGGCAGGCTTTGCTTGGTCTCAGTGGGACAGAGGGTGGGCAGCACTTCTTTAATGCATGATCAGGTCTGCAGGAGACTCTTCATTGGATTCAGAGAGTATTTTCTGGTGCTTAGCCAGCCTTCTTTAGAACTAAGGGAGAACTACAGTGTAATAGTTAGAATAAACCATTTTGGTTACATAGCAATATATTACAATAATGTATTTTAATATTTAACACTTTATTTTTTCCATAAAACTTGAGTGGTTGACGTGAGACAAAAGGATTGTCTAGGACAGATGCAGTTCTTGTTTTTTTGGGAGATTATTTAGAAGAAATTCCAGTGTCAGAATTGACGAGATTAGGATTACCTGTCCAACAAGTGGAGTTATTTCATGTTTCTGTCTACTTTATTTGACTTTGTAAAAAGTAGCCTTATACCACTCTCTCTTCTCTGTTTCCTCCCTTCCGGGTTAAATCCTGAGGCAGGTTTGATGCTTAAAAGAAAATGAGGTACTTAGCTTCTAGTGGTTGTCCTGTAGTCTCCTGGGATTTTGTAGCTTCCAAGTCTACCACCAGTTTATCGTGTCCAGTTCACTTTATCTTGGTCGCTTCTACTGCATTTTTTGTTCAAAGCCCTGTTCAAAGTTCACTTCATATTCCATTACTAAAGATCAAGTATCTTCTACATTTGATCATGCCTTCAGAGACATAATCTTCATTGAATTTATGTATTTTTGACTGTTTAAAGTAGTTTTCTGGTAGTCTTCTTGGTTACCACACAAAGGAATCTGCTTTCTTTCTTAGATACTGCCTAGATTTGGAAACAGATGTCAGCTTAGTGTTATACTCTTGTAGGTTGTGCTGTTCTGAACATGTTCTAAAATAGCTGTGGGAGGAGACAGCACTTGCTAAAACAAGGATTTCTTATCTGGAGTAGTCTTTTAAAGCGTGTTGGTTAGTGGTTATTAGTCTTTTATGCACTTGTTATTATTAGCCCAAATGAAGCCGTTGTCTTGCAGAGCAAGTGTTACCACCCGCTGTTAAAATGTCTGTGCATTTATGTGACTGTGTTTCCCAAGCAAGGTTTGTTTTATTGAAATTTGTGGAAGGAATATGTTTCTTGTACAAAAAGAACAATAATCCCCCCATAACTGCTTGTTTTTTTGGCCCAGCCATGAGGTGTCCTTGCCTATCACTGGATGCTGTCATGTCACTTTGAATGTTAAGTGAATCACTTGATCTTCAGAATATCCTTTTCATCATCACTTAACACCATCTATAGAAGTTGTTCTAAACATCTTTGCTTTATCTGCATAGACTGCATAAAGAGACAATTGAGATGACACTAATACAGGCACTCCTCCCCAGTAGCTTTACAGCCAATAACCAACCAAGCTTGTGTTAGCAAGCCAAGTAAGACCCAAGGTGGCTCATGTGGTTGGGCTAATTCACAACAGACTATTCTGGCCGTTGTATAAGTATCTGCATTCATTAGAATGCTAAAAGTCAAGTTCTCAACGTGTTTTCTTGTAAATATAATCAGCAAAGGGTCCTGTCTAATCCTGCAGATACTTGAGCATGGCTCGCTATACATTTTACAACTAATGAAGTTATTTGAATAAGTTATGTGCAAGTCAGAGAGCTTAGAGATTTGAGCTGAATTCAGGTTTAATTCTAAAGAGTGAGCTTTGAAGACAGGGATTCAAATGATGATAAAGTTAATTATAAAAATGATTCCTTATAGAACATATGAAAGCAATTCATGCATAAATTCGCCAAAATAAGTTAGGTAGTGTACAAATCCTGTGACATTTTACCTCTTTTAATGCTGGAACTTGTTTTCCTGTCTGAAAAAAGTATTAGACCATTGTATTTACCTAACTTTAATACAATAAATAAGCTATCTGTAAACATGTTATGCTGATAATTCATTTTATATACACTAAGTACATAGTATATTATTTTTTGGAGATATGTCTAGTTTTTACACTTATATTAAGAGGGGTTTCAAAGTTAAGACTTACAGCTGTGTTAGACTTGCTGAGAATTCGAGACTACTCCTTATATTTCTGAAGGCTTGAAATCATATAGCATGCAGGAAAAAGACTATTTTTTTACAATGAAAGGAGAAATTAAATCGATGCCTAAATGTTTTGAGAAAGAGGTCTTGTTCCTTCTCTTTTGGCTTAAACACTAGCTTTGTTATATGTTATTTTTAAGGGGATTGTTTTCTGTGAAGGCAATACTATATTTTTTCCAGTAGCTAGAAAGAAATAACTGAAAGAAAATGATTAGTTAAATATCCAGATTAATAATTGTGCGCATGCAGAAGCCCTCCAAAGCCAGCCATCCTTTCAGAGATGCTGAACTTCCTCGTCTGCTGAAGCCAGCCATGGCTCTGCCTCCTGCCTGTGTCTGGCAGAAGGGAGTAAAATGTTTTACTGGAGCACAAGGACGCTGTGTAACACACTTCGGTTAAGCACATGGAATCCAGGCAGAAATAGTGTCTGAAAGTCAATATTGGGTTTCAAAATAACATCATTTATTGGTGAGTAGCTAGAGGCATTTAATTAAACCTGCCCAAACTAACCCTTTTATATGCTGCCATGTAGTAATTCCACACCACTGCAGCAGGCACGAAGATGGGGTTAAAGGGAACAACCTCTGTCCAGCAAGGTTGCCAAAATCCTGCTTGTAATTGGATTCGTGTTTAGTGAAGCCAACCACTAAAATGTCTGTTTCCTCATATAAAATCAATCCTGTCCATCTCAGATAATTCAGTGTGTGCTTGGTAAATCGCTTTTCTGCACATCTTATATCATAGTTTAGCAGAAACTATACCTGAAGATTTAAAGCTGCTTGGTCCAGAGATGATTTAGCGTTGGTGTAGCTTAAGGCAGCGAGCAGCACTGGCAAAGGTATCCCTGTAAGCAGACAGTTGCAGCATATCTTTAGAAAATAGAATTACTTGCAAGAGCTCCAAAGACAGCATATTACTGCATATAAGTGGATAAAATGCATAGCCAGGTAGTACAGAGCCATGTACCAGTCTTGTTAAACCAACATAGTGGCAAAAATGCTTTGCAAAAAGCTGCGAGACATGAGATGGCAAATAAAGGAAGTTATGAACCTCGGTACTTGCTCTTAAGTACAGTCAGCTATAGGTTGAACAGCTGTATATAAACCTCTACAATTTATAGAGGCACAGAAGCCTCAGGTACAATCCTCTCCTGTTGAAAGATTATAGTAATTTACTGGTTATAATGCTATCATTAGGTCTCTTATGCTTATTAAAATAAAGAGTGTCAGGAATTGTTTTTCTGATTTTTTAAGACTGCAGCAGAAAGTTACTTTGTGAACCATGATAATATTTTGTGGCATTAGCAAACAAACAAATTAACACCAGTCCCTGTGTTATAATTGTTTCAGCATCATTTCTGTAGACTTGGGAGACAGTATGACTAAATAAACTTCTTAGGCATCTTTGTCCAAGTTTGCTTCTGTAGGACCTTCTCATAAAACTTGGGCAGCTATTTTGTTCTTTTCTCCATTAACGTTTTCTGATAGTTCATGACACTAAGGCTCGGGCTGGAGGAATAATATTTGTCTTCCATGTCTTTCCAGTGTTTTGCAAAGGGTTATTTTGTTTTTGCATTCATTCATTCATAGCTCATATGCCTAATGCTAGCCTCGGTTGAACAAACAAATGTAGCAATAAGCAAAAGAGGCACTTTGGAATAACAACTAAATATTTTATCTTGGCTTAGTAAAACATGAGAGGTCAAATTATATATTCTTGATTTGATTGTCTTTTGTTTATGCTCTTGCCTGGTGTGCCTGTAAACCTGTCAGCACTTTTAAATATGCTTTCCTCTGCCTGGCATGTTTGACTACAGTGAAAACTTTCCATTGCTGGAATCAATCCTTTTGTTGGTTGGTTGGTTTCCTGAGAGAAAGGAATTACTCTGCTTGTAGGAAAAAGGTTGTTCAATTTGATTACTTGGATAGTAAATTTATTCCTTACCCACATGGGTATGTAAATAAGAATAGATGCTTACGGAGATACCATGCTGTTGTTTCAACAGAAGGGAAAAAAAGATGTTTCTGCAACAGAAGGAAAAGAAAAGAAAAAACAAAGATTTTTTTGCATTGTTTTTTTTTCCTTTTAATTAAGAATTTTACTCTGTTTCAAGTCTTTGAGCAAGTTAAGTTTGATGTTTTCATTCCTTAGTGAATACCCAATATGTTCCTCAGCTCTACTAGTTAAAGTCATTATCTCTGTTTCTGATACAGTATATGATAACAAATGGTTTAGCCTAGAACAGCACTTTTTTGACTGCCTCTTAGAAATTCTCGAGGAAAAGGAAATTGAGAGAGTATACACACATGCAGCTGGGTTTCAGCCCCAAGCCTGTGAATGTCCTCACCCAGAGTAACAACAATCTTTGTGTTTAATTTTGGATTGTCTTTACTCAAGAGTTTGGATTTTGAAGTTAGGGATTCACATTGTCACACTTCACAAGCAGGAGACCTGAGTATGTCTCTCTTTGATGGAGAATGAGATTTTCCTGCAACTACAGGAGAACAAAGAAGGCAAAACTTTCAGAAAAAAAAAAATGAAGGCATCCACCTTAATCTGCTTTTTGCAGTGACAAAGCATATGGGAGATTTGCTGCATCCCTCCAGGAACAGAGTAGGGTCTCCTCATGTTTCTGAGACCTCTTCAGAAGGAACTGTGATTTGCAGGGAAAACAGTACTAAAGTTTAGAACTGCAGTTCTAAAGTTCATGAAAGTCTCAGACCAGACCCTAACCTGTAACCTTGCCTGAGTTTATCCTAATTTTCTCACACTCAGCTGTATTTATGATGTATTCTGTACAAAATATGCAAGTGCTTTTTATTTGCTCCATTAATTTGCTTTATTTAGGTTTATTTGATTTTGAATAGTGTTGAGCATTTAGTATACCACTTTTGAATTCATTTAAGAGCCGCAGTATAGATAGGCTGTATAAATATAACATGGTTAAATCAGTGTGATTTCTCCATATTAAACTAAGAGGGTGAAATTAGCATTTATTTCAGTAACAGTACAAGTGGTAAACATGTAAATATTATGTCTTTTTGAGAAATAACACTTATTTCTCTTGTTTGTAGAATAAGTCAGATAAAGATGAGAAATAATTAATAGTTTAATTTCAGAGGAGTTTAATGAAATTTCATCTCAGTTAAAGAATAAAGCATTTCTGTGGTTAATACATTTTTTTTTCTAATTCCAACCATTTAGATGCAAAAGCAGAATAGGCCCCATTACCAGGCTTGCATGCGGAAATGTGGACTGAGAACATTTAGGGAGAATGGCCAGACTTGCTGTAAAGTCTCAAGCCCATCACTTTCTAGCATTTTCAATAAGCACTATGTCCACTGTTGTAGTGAAAAGACAACTTTCAGTTTTATCACTGAGCTAAACCTTGACGTCATGGGAACATTGACAATGAAATCACTGCTTAAACCAGGGCTGTTAATTGGCTATTACTGCCAGGCAGTAAAGCTAATACCTCCATCGTGTAAATTCTTGCAGTGGTGAATCTTTAATGTGCGATGTTGTGTGTGGAAGTACTGAGCAGAGATAGGTATGTGGTACATGCTTTGGACGCTTTCGGAGCACAAAAATGTGACCTTATTGCTTCTACTCCATTTTATTATAGACCCTATTAATTCTAGGAATCTTTCTTCTTTTGGCTAAGTTGTGTGTGTGTGTGTGTGTATTTATTTATTTTAAAAATTGTAGCATTGGCCTGACAAATTAATTCCTGGGAATGTAATAAATAAATAATTTAATCAGTTGCCAGCAGTACTGGGACATCTTTCAACTGGCTACATTAGGGACCCAGCAATTACTAACAATCAAGAAGTTGTGCTTGAATGTTTTGAGAAACCTAACTTTATTATTATCTTTGTTGTTAATGTTTAACAGCAGAGAGGATTCACCTCAAGTTCTTATATAACTCTCAGAAATTATTTACAGTAGTCAGGAACCTATTTAAAAATATATATATAAAAGTAATCCCTTCCTGGCCTTCAAATGTTGTTCCCACTCCATCAGTTTATTTTCTTTCCTTTAGTGATTTACAAAGTTCAGCAAGTTGCTCTCTACGTTTCACAACCTAAGGGTCTGGAATTTACAGTGCCCAAATTTCCCTTTAAGCTTCCATTCACAAAGGAGCCTTTCTTTATTCAGCCTATTCCACTTTGTTTCGAGTTACAATTGCAAGAAAAATCTTTTAAGTCCCTGTTAGAAATAAATTAAACCATCATTCAATAGCAAACATTCATTGCCCTTGCTAGAAAATTTGATTTAGAGTGTAATTTGCAATTAAGCTAATATTTAACTTGCTGTCAAAACTAAATCTAAGTAACAGCCTTATCAAAATGCCGACATGCCAGGTACAAACCTTAATCGACTTTTAGGGATACTGCTGTGCTTGTGCTGCGATCTCAAAGCTTTGATGCAATGGCACAATAGTGGGATTGTTCCTGGTCAGAAAATAACAATAGCCTGAGAACTATTCACTAAAGGCTAGCAAATAATTAAGAAGGCTAAAAATAAATGCTTTTTCCCAATATCACTAACTTACTACAGTTCTGTTCCCCGGGGAAATGATAAATGCTAATCTGCCCAAGTGGAGGAAGCATAATAAGGACTTTTTGAACATTGCTGAAATAAAAGGATTTGACTCATTAAGACCACAACCGGGTTGATTCAGTTTAAAATCAATTTGCTTTGTGTTAGATCTATTTTAAAATCCTGTTAATCTATTTTACCTCTGTGACCCAAGCACCTGGAAGATTGGCAGGGTCCCTAAGGAAGAGCACAAGTGCCACTGACCACTGGGGCTGCGTTTAAGCCAGTGCCAGCTCAGTGCTGGTGGGTGAATGAAAGAACTGTGACCAGGAATGTACCTAGTGCCGTGAACTTTAGCAATTCCAACTACTAATATAGACCTCTAATGGGACATATCCAGATTAGTCTATCACCCTGATGCAGTATTAAGTTACAGGGTGAGTAGATATCCATTTGGATCTGACACTAATACCTGCTAAACTATATGGAAGCACCGCTAATCTCTCCCATCCTGCAGTAGGATCATTGAGGGATCGTTGAGGGTTTGATGTGTCACGCCTTTACAGTTAGGAGTGAGACAGGTTTTGAGTCATAAAGATGTCGTTCGACTAAGGAACTCACTGTAAAAATGGAACCCAAAATCTCAGCAAGAGAGCACGCCGATATGTGAAAATGGAGATGGAAGATATAGCCTTTCCTAATGGTAAAAATGTTGTATCAAGATTTTTTTTTTGTCTTTTTCTGAAACAGGTCTGAAGTTCTGAGGTTTATTTTTGTCTCTGAGGGTTAGGAGTATGCATCAAGTAGTGTAAGTTAAGTTCTTTAAGCAACAAAAACCTACCTGAAAAAGCTTAGGCTGTGTAAGAACAAACAACTATTTATTTTTTTACCGGTAGCATTTCTGATGATAAAACAAGGAATAAAGTGAAAATAACTCCCAGCCAAAATCTATAGGCATGTCACAGGTAGAACTGATTATAGAGAAAAGCTTTCTTGTAATACAAATCTCATTATACACACAAATTGGTATTTTGATTTGATTGACGATTCAATTTGCCATTTTGGATTCCCCAGACATGGTCAGCTCTGTGAGTAACTGGAGCTAGAAGCGAGTGAAATACTCTCCATTGCAGCACTGTTAACTTTGATTCTGGTTGTACTTACCCCTGTAAACATTAAAAGATCACGACAGATTTTTAATGAAGTTTTCCACATTGACTGCTCCCTGAAAATCTAAGTCATGTTAAATTTTATAAAAAATGTAATTTGCATAATCTGAATATTTGCTGTATAATGTACTTACTCTGTAGGTTGGCTTAACATTTTGAGCTGTTTGCAATCATGAAGGGAGGAAAAAGAAAAGATATTTTTTCACTACTTTGCTCTTCTGGGATTAAAGACCTACACATTTTAACTTGGGTGTGTTCTTCACCTGTTCTGCTTGTCCCTTTGGATATCCGCTCCTTGGTAAACATATCTGGGGACATACTGTGAGGCAGTTTGTGAGGCAGACAGCGTCCTGTTACTGGAGATGCCAGAGAGCTGTCCTGTAGGGGAATAAAACCCTGTCACCCTTGGGTCGCTGCCGTCCCCAAGAACACCGCTAGAAGTGGACACCAGGGGAGGCAATGCCATGTGTCCATACCCGTGTCCTGCTCCATGCACAGGGATTCATGGCCTCCCTCCGGTGCACTCTGTGCTGAGCATAAAGGCGCTGACTGATCTGAAGGCGACTCCTGCAGTTTGGGCTCAATTCTACATTTTAAGCTATTCAGTGTTGTGGGAACCAGATATTTGCCCGCTGAGCTGGTCCCTGTGTGCACCATGAGTCTACTCTGACAACCCTCCGTGGGCTTTGTGGGGCATCGTCCAGGCGTTTCACTTGTTGGTTAAAGCTGTAAGTGGTGTGAGGTAAGTCTCCATGATGCTTACTCTTCTTACAGTTTCAACAACTAAACACATCCTTACCTTTAAAAAAAAAAAAAAAGCTGCAAATCTCATCTCTGCCTCATGATCTATTGTTAGGAAAGGAGAAAGATTTGCATGTCTTTAGCATATTGATGCAAAGCTCAGGCAGTGCTAAAAAGACTTTCTGAAAGAATGCAGAAAATGCTGCTAATAAGGAAATGTCACATTGCAGTGCAGTTTTCATTACATAGCTCCTAGATCTTTTTAAATGCTTATAACTTGCTCAGGTGCCTTTTAGGGTGCTGAAATTATTCCAGGCTATGCTTCATCTTCCAAAAAAGAAAAAAAAAGGTTTTATTTTCATGTTATTTTAAATTGCAGAAAAAATATGTTTTTTAAAAAAACACTAACATATACTGCTTTTGTTTAAACTTTGCTTGCTTCATAGACTTCCCAACAGTAATCATCATACAGAGAAAACTGATGCAATAACTGTTTTTCCTTTATAAAACACTATATCTTATGCGGTACTAAGTCTGTGACCATTACACTGATTTTTAAGTAATGGAAAGATTGCTGGAATAGCCTTTGTATAAAGCAGGCCAATCTAAAAATTAACTGTGAGTAGTGATGCCAAAACATTTGACTTCATTCAGTTACTTTGTTGTAATGAATACAAATTGATACACAAAGCATTATTTTATTTCAGTTTTCTAGAAATGTGTAGTACAAAGGCAAAAGGTATGATTCTTAATACAGTAATATTCAATTTTGAATCTTATGCATTAAGAACTTTGAGTATTTACAATATTAACTATTGAAAATTTGCTGTGTAAAATTGTCTCATCACAATTGTGTATCTTTCATATTAGAAGATTTTCTGAATGAAGTAGTCATCAGCACTAACCTGTTTTAAGGATTTTAAGTACCGCTTAAACACTCATGTTTTGGATTCTTTTCCTGAGTTTTAGTTTGTTTTTAACACAGTATTTTGTTAGAGATTGTTAGATAATTCTGTATGGATAGTTTTTACTTAAAAAAAAAAAAAAAAAGGCTTACCCCCTCTGATAGATCTGAGACATTCCTTCCCCCACATAGTCCCATGAATACATATACAAGTAAGAACTGTATCCACCCTTTGTCTAAGATCGAAAGAAAGTGCATATGCAGATATTTTCAGTGGCAGGGATATTTTAGTTATTATGTAAGTCTGTGATCCATGCTTCAGTCTGAAAATAATAAACTAAATAAAATTGTTAAGTTCAGTTTGAAGTGGCTCTGGAACTTGAAAGTTGCTCTTGGAAATTCAAGTAAGCTCCTGAAAGATGGTTAACTCAGTAATAACAGAGGGTTTTAGTGAATGTACCTTATCCTAGAATAACTCTTCATATCTTATGACTGAGCACACATTCTTCATTTACCTTGTTGTGCAAAAATAAATCAGACTTGTTCTCCAGGAAGGCTATCCAGTTTATAAGTGGACAGTCACCCTTGACTATTTAGACAGAAAGGTTAAAGGTTTTCTGTCCTCTAATACTAAATTACAAGAACTTGTGCCATCTTTCATTTCTAGTAGATAGCTAATGGAAGTAACAAGCAATGCAATAGGCTCATAAGAACATAGAATAATTTGTGTTGTAGGGCCTGCAGGAAGTCAGATGAAGGACCAGAAGGACCTCCTGCTCAAGCCAGGTCAGTTTAGGGCCAGACTTAGGGCTTTATTGAATTAGGTCTTTAAAATCGTCAAGGGTGGGCAGTATACAACCAGTCTGGGCAGTCTCCCCCCCTGTCCCGAGGTTGAAAAACTTTTCCCTGCAGAGGACTCGCTCCATGATTTTTTTTTTTTTTTTCTCAAAGGTCAAAGCAAAGATGAGTGGTTTGTAGTTCCCTGGATTATATTCCAGGGCTTTTTTGAAGACAGGTACAACATTTGCCTTTCTTCAGTTCTTAGTGACATCTCCTGATCTCTGTGATCTTTCAAAGGTGATGGAAAGTGGCCTTTTGATGAAGGGAATGTAACTGGCCTTTGATGATGGAATGTGGTCTTTTCAAGACCACATCAACCATCTCTTTCAGAGCCCTTGGGGCCCATGGACTTGTGTACTTCAGGTTCTTGCATATATTTGCTGTCTCTGTCCTCACTCTCTGCTGATAGTTTCTATCCTCTCTGAACCCTGTCTCCAAGCACAGAAGTGTGGGAGATAGTGTTGAAGAAAACTGAAAACTGAAGGCACCAAGTATGTCACCTGTATCCATCTGGTGTCACTAGATCACCTGCCACATTCAGCCACAATCTCATATTTCCCTTGTTCAGCTTTTACTGAACAATTTACCAACGCAGTGGTAAAAGGTCTTTTTGTTGCCCTTTATGTCCCTTGAAAATCTTACCTGTATAGCTGAGTTTTGTCTTTTTTCCTGTCCCTGCTTCCATCTCCTAATGCAACTTTTCTAGTATTGGAGCTCCACCATCAGCTCCCTGCTGAGTCAAATTCTGATATGGCTATTTGTTTTCCCTTTTTTTTTTTTTAATTAACCTGAATTATATATACATACATAGACTCTTTTTGAACGAGGAAAGGTAAGGTTCATTGTTTCTTTAGTTTCTTTATAAGTCAAACTTCTATGGTTGACTTTTATAAAACAATGTTCATAATTACTTAAAAAAAAAAGAAAAAAGAAAAGGTTGGGAAAAGGAGATCTATGGAAGCCAAACAAGCTTCCATAAAAGCAAAGGAGGGCTTATGGAGTATACTTAGTCATGAGACAGCTTCTGCATTTACAGTAGTATAAATGCTACGAGCAAACTTGAAACATTTTGGATCTCTGTAAAATATTTCAATAACTACAAAGCCTTTTTTGTTTAAGTGGATCTATCTGATCCTATTACAAAAATCAGTTAGATTCTTTCACTTTTTAAAGAGGACTAGATTGAAGGAAAGGTCTGTGACCTTTTTTTCTTTTGCTCTTGAAAGACGAAATGTGCAGAGAAAGTTTCCCGCAGCAGTTTGTGCATTAAAAAGGACATAGGTCTGGAAGTGAAGAAACCAGGCAAGCAGCTAAGAACCCTAAGGATCATTGTGACCTATTATTTGAAAAATCTAGCAGTACTGTGATTTCATGCAAGTGAATACCTCCTGTACAAGTTGAGGTATTTAAGAATATCCCTCGGTTTGCATATGTCTGCCTTACAGTGAACAAAAGGGAGAGTAAGTACTAAAACAGAGGGATTATCAATCTTCAGCAGTGAAAAATTACTCTGTCTATTTGGTCTTTTGTAATGTCCAGCCCCGTCCTGTTAACTGCTCTTCCACAGGCTATCTGACAGTGGACAGTTGTCTTCTGCAATTATTTGGCTCTAAGTGAACAAATCACAGAATCACAGAATGGTTAAGGTTGGAAGGGACCTCCTGAGATCATCTACTCCAACCATCCTGTTCCAGCAGGGACACCCAGAGCACGTGGCACAGGGTGGCATCCAGGTGGGCTTTGCAGATCTCCAGAGAAGGAGACTCCACAGCCTCTCTAGGCAGCCTGTGCCAGGGCTCTGTCACCCTCACAGTAAAGTTCTTCCTCACACAGGGTTGGAACTTCCTTTGTTTTAATTGGTGTCCATTACCTGTTGCTCTGTCACTGGCCACCATTGAAAAGAGTGCGGCCTCATCCGTCCTACATTCTCTCCTCAGGTATTGATACATAGTGATCTCATCTCCTCTCAGTGTTCTCCAGATTAAACAGGCCCAGCTTGCTTAGTTTTTCCTCATTCAATAGATTCTCCTATCCCTTAATCAGCTTTGTGGCTCTTCGCTGGACCCTTTCTAGAAGCTCCACATCGCTCTTGTGCTGGGGGGCCCACAACTGCCCCCAATACTTCAGGTAATACTTCACCAGAGCAGAACAGAGGGGCAGGATCCCCTCCCTCTAAGTACATGTGTGTGAAAACCAGGAAGCTGCAGGTAACTCAGAAGTTATTGAAGCTGGCGCTTTTGCATGTGCAAAGTAGACACTTAGATGGGCCTTCTCTCATCAGTGTCCGCAGAACAGTTGCTATGCAAAAAGAAGAGTATTAAAAAAGATGTGCAATGTGAAAATGCCATTATTTTCCCTCATCATCACTGAGGTGGTTTTAATTTGGCCTTATTTATGCAGGTAGCACAACAAAGTTGTATTTAATTGCTGCTTTTACTACTCCAGTCAATAATAAAGTTATTCAGAATGATAGTTCTTTTCTATCTTGATCTTACTATTGACAGCTATTTCAAAAAAAAAAAAATGTTTGGACTTCTTTCAAAATTGTTGATGACAAGTTAAATACGTCTTGTAATGATGGATAAGGTGAGGTGCTGAGGGCATTTAATTTTTGAAACATGATCCCTTTATCCAGTTAAAAATTTCATAGGTTAAAATATTTTTTATGCTTTTTGATGAAAGCTTTTTCATTCTTTTATTAATGAAAAACTACATTAGCAAACTGGACAAACTATGTTGAAAATTGAAAAACATTGAAAAATGTTTCTACTGTGTGCAGCTACCTCACATTGTATGAGCACTGATACCAGTTTTTTTTATTTTTTAGTTTAATACGTAGAGTAACCTCATGCTGAATGTACCCCTCACCACCAATGCAGTAACTCATTTATCTTGAGGAATCACTTATTATCATCTTATAAATCTTTGTAGCAATAAAGCAAGTGTTCAAATAATATATTGTGACGTTCAATATAAGTATAACCCACATGATCAAATATTTCCTTTTAAATTGCCTGTTGCTACAGCTACCTCATAGCAGAACCAGTATGTTATTTGCTACAAAATATAGATGACAATAAGTGATATTGAATATTCTAGAACTCAGAGCTTTAGACTTATGTAGTAATGCAATAAATAGACTTTAGAAGAGTTATTCAGTGAGCCAAATAAAGCGCATTACATTTGGCAAGATATATGCGTTATATACAAGAAGTTTCAGCTATTTCTGTCTTTTCTAAAATAAATTCAGCCATATTGCAGTATGAAAATGTGCAGTTAGGGCATCCGTCTAACCTTAACACCCCTATCACCAACACCCACACAACCTTAACTGCTTTATCACAGCTTCTTTCCAAATGCACATTTCCAGCTCATGGAAATCTTGGCAGCAGAATGTATCTGAACACAAGAATAATTCTATTTTTGTATAGCAAAGCCTATTTCAGACTTAGAAGTTGGATGTTACATAACTGAAAATATTTTAGTAAGTCTCCAACATGAAGAAATGATAAAAACTTGTTCTGCTTTCCATGTTTAAAGACCAGTTGTGAAACCCAACTGCTGTTTTGAATGTGAAGAGAGTCGAGGTAGGAATTTGGGATTGCAGTCCCTGGTAAGTGGACACCCAAGCACTGTCTTTGTGCATTCAGTCAGTTTCAGCTCACAAAGCTAATGAAAATTTAGCTGTCTGTGGAAGAAAGAGCTGTGTGCTGCCTGCATGTGCCTAGAAGTGCCCAGCAGCTGCCCACGCATAGGTGCTTCCCAAGTATGGGTGTTCCTTTAGATTTACTGCTGTTGATGCTAGAGTAGCAGCGTACATGGAACTCTCTCTGAAAATATTTCTGAAGTATTTCTTTTGTCCATACGAAGTTCTTTAGTATGAAAGTATACTTTCAGATCTTTGCTTTGCCAAATGCTGTAGATCCAGGCAAATACATGTTGCTAGTCAGTTCGCCATCTTTTCTAAGGCAGACAAGACTGAAAAGCCAGAAAAGTTCTGCCTAGGTGTATAACCATGTTTGCTGCAGAAAACCCTGCTCTGCAGCTGCACACTTTTTTTTTCAGAATATAAAATATAATGTCTATATTGCTCACTGAAGTACAAAACTACTGCTATTATTGAAAAACATTTGTAGCATGTAAAGTCATCTCATGAAATGAAGTATAATATTGATGCCTAAATTTGATCTCTCTCTCTCTCTCAAAGCTCTAACATCCATATTCTGGAGTATCTTGAATGTTGCTAAAGGGTGATACTTGAGTGTGACTGGGTGATGGTTTGATCTCTGATCTTAGCAACTGAGTTTTGACTCTCTGTGGGAAGCCAGGTTATAAAATGTGTGTGACAAAGTGGTATTGAGTAGTAAAAAAAAAAAAAAAAAAAAAAAGAAATAAAGGAAAGAAGGGAGGAAGAAAGAAAAATGGCCTTGTTCAGGGTGAATCTAAAGAATGAGGTAACAGCTTTTGATTTCACTTGGAAACTTTTTAAAGTATGAAAACTGTCATGCCTTGGGTCTTGCTGAGCTTTAGTTAAGCAATAACAACTGAAATGTTTTTAGTCGTTACCAGTAGAGCTCTGTCTTCCAGGATGTGTTTATTCATGGCTAGCAAAGAACAAAGGAGGTTGAATCAAAACTGAATCTGATTTTCAGGACTGAGAAGGATTTAATGATAAAAAAGATTTGCTTTATAATTTACACATGACTACTCTTCAAAGAATGGGCTTAATGGTAAGTTTAGAAATGAAACTTAAATCTTAAGCCCTTGGTGAGCTATATTAGTTTTCTATGGATACTCTGACTTCAAAAAATTGCAAGCAGTAACATGAAATGTATTATCTTCATATCTTTGAAAGTGATCTTCAGTTTTGAAAGCTGTCCATCTTTTTCTTCACATGAGTTCTGACTAGTTGACAGTACAAAGTTCTTAACTCCCATTTTCTGGTGCTATTGTAAAGTGCTAAATGCTTTTTGTTTGATTTCCTGTTCTCTAGAATTAACACTAATTGATTCTGAGGTAGGCACATTTCTAAACCAACATTTCTAAACCAACTCATGGGCCCACATCTCACCTTTCAAAAGAGTGTTTAAGTCTGTATCCTTATTGTTTTTCCACAGAGGCAGAATTTTTGCCAGGAGGATATGAGTGGTTCTGAAACAGTTGTTTGATGCAATTCCCATTGCTTTAGTTCATATATATCAGAAGGGGTCTCTGAATTGTCCAGGTTTGAAAAGTCTTGACTCTTTTCAACGTACAGAATTTGAATAGGACTGCTCCTCTTCTCTCTCTTGGCTTGTTCCAAGAACCTGGCATGAGTTGTATGGGACGGGACAAGGAGATTTGGTGGTCTGCTAGTGCGGAAGATAGGCACGCTCTTTTCTTTCTTTCTGTAAGTTGAATCTCATGCAAGTTTAGCAGCTATTAGTGGCTTATCTTTACTCCCCGTGCCTGTCCTTGACATTTGTGGACTGCAGTTACATGTCTAAAGCAGAAAAGAGACAATATTTTTTGTGCAAGTTGCATATTTTAGCAGATAGTTCACAAGTAGTCCTCATGATAGCTTTTCATTCTACTTTTGGAATGTATTGATATCATAAGAGTTTGTGTAGCCTGATTTTTTAGTTATGTTAAACATACTAAAAGCAGTACAAGGAAAGAATATTTTTGTCCAAAAACTGTATTAATGAGCTTTTGTGGAAGCTCATTAATCCAGGTGCCCTTTCTTGTTGAGTACCAGCAAAAATATACACGCTGTTTATGGAAATTAAACGAAAGCAACTGTTTCGGCATATGTATTGGACTGAGTGAATTGTTTTAATAGTTTCCATGCCAGAACATGAGTCACGTTTTCTTCTGCCACTACACGATTCAAATATGCCTCTAGAGCAGTTAATCATGGAAAGGCTCAAGCACGGGGCAGAACATAACAAGATTAGGTTGGTTACTTACCAGCCCAAAATCAATAAGAGAGAATCTAATTATCACTTGAACCCTGGCCTTGTCAAATTGTTTGGGGACTAAAAAGACAAGTATCCTAAGGCATAGAATAATAAATAAAATAAACTTTGAAACCTGATTTGGGAAGGAAATAGGATTTTCTTTCTCTTTCAACAAATAAGGCATGATATACAGCTCTCTCAACTGTCTGTGTACCTTGCAGCTAATGAACCAAGGTCAACTATGTATTAGTTCTCAGTATCAAAATTTATGCATGCAAGGCAAATTTTTATTTTCACTTGATAATACTAATACTTGTTAATGCTAAACTCATGAAGAAACATGAATTTAAAAAAAGCAGAACGAAACCCTGTAAGACATGCATTTACATTTGATTGGTGGTTAGAGATTCATTATGTGTTGTAAAGGCTCCGTGAAAGTCTAATTTCCAGGACTGAATGGGAGAATATAATACATAATATATATATATATATATATATTTCAGTTAAAGTGTTTCAGAGGTAGATTAAATTGATAGAAGTTGACAAATCAAGATCATTGGAGTAGCAATATTTATCATTAGAGATACTGTGAATGTCATAAAACTATTTGTTTAGTTCCTTAAATTATCTTGCTTCCTCATGTAACAAGCTAATCATGCTTTTTTTGTTTGTTTGTATAGATAGCTCTTACATAGAAATTTTTGCTTATAGATATGGAAAACTACCTAAACGAATGAAATTCAACTGTTCAGTATTTCTCAGGGGATGAGAAACTTGTAAAGCTGCATGTCTAAGATTACCCTGCTAGTGACAAAACTAGAAACTGAAATTGAACTTTTTTGTTTGTCTATACAAATCTGGTCTGAGATCTCTTAGCTAAAATAAATATTGTTTTGTGTTTTGTTCTAGAGAAGAAATAAACTATAGCTTTTTTTTTCTTTTTCATTTGGATGTTTCTCACTTTGTTAGGGGTACACTGCAAATATTTTAGCTTCTAGCAAAGCAGGAGCTATTAGTCCAGATACCACTTCTTCAAAGGTGCTGCAGGCATGCTATATTTCTTTGTCTCTTCTTTGTAATGGTATATATGAACATAAAGGGAAGGGGATCCAGTGTTTTTTGTGCTGTTATTCATCTGCAACTTTGCAACTTCGAGCCTATTTATTTAGACTTTTGCAAAAAAGCAGAAGAAACCATCTTAAAAGCAAAACAGATTAAATGCATATGCCAGAAAAAAAAAAGAAAGAAAAAAAAAGAAAGAAAAAAAAAGAAAGAAAAAAACGATTTTTTTTTAACTGAAGAGATTGTGACTGTTTCCTCCTGCTTGCTCTTTAGGAGGAAAAGCTTTGGCTTCTTCCTTCTTAAACAATTCTCTGAAGGAGAGAAATGCTGGACAAACTAGAGGATCTCGTTACTGTCTTACACAAATGCAGTGCAGGGGGGGTGATTGGAAAATATGGGTATGAAATCAGAATGAAATAAAATTCTAGATCAAAATCCCAAGCAGCTTTTGAAACAGGCTTAATTCTCAGTCATAATAATCTTTTCCAAGTGCATATGCATTTTCTTGAGAATATTTTAGGCTTTGAAATGACTGTTACAAATCTGGGTTGTAGTAGCTTAAATTATTGGGAGGAAATTTGGGGTTCTCCATTTTATTTATCTTTTTTCAGTGAAAATATCTGCAGATATAATATGCTATTCTGGTACTTTTTGTGGCTTAAGCTTAATATCAGTAGATATGTACAGTTTTATATTTCCATTTCAAGGACTTCTCTGAAACTATTGGTGATGTAGTGGAAGTTCAGTATCATCTCCCTACCATCTGTCTATTGATAGTAAATATTATGCATAGCTGTGTAGAAGCATTCTGTGATGAGCCCTACTTGAGCTAAATAAGATTTATTTAGATTATTTCATAAACTTTCCTGCGGTAGCATAAGGAGCTGCTACCCAGACACCTGGCAAGCTGTCCTGTTTAAAATGCTTTGCTCACACTGTTTACATCATGTCCCCTGCATGGCACACAGGATAGTTCAAGTGATGCATTAAGACGCAAGATGATTCAGCAGCAGCAGGCTCCAGATGGACCACAGCTGAATTAGCCAGGCACAGTGCGAGGGCAGGGGCCGTGACGCGGGTCTCTGCCCGCATGGAGGACAGCAAGCTGGCCAAAGCTAGCTGGCTTTGAGGGCAGCTGGAGCGTTTTCCACCCCCAATCCGAGTAGTCTTTTCGCATCCTGGTAACTGGGAAGGTGTTGAGAAAGCATTGCGCTTTTTGGGATGGGTCAGCATAGTCCGAAAGAACCTAGTAAGCTGTAATTGTCCAAATTTCTAAGACTGGAATCTCTATACAGAATATTTATACTTCAAGTCAAGGGGAACCTTATGCAGAGGAACACAGATCATGGCCATGTATTTGGCCTCATAGTGTAAGATATTAGCAACTTCTTACAGAGAAAAAAAAAAGCAAGCAAGCAAGCAAAACACATGCTTTGTGGCAGTGTAACTCAGTGTCTGACATACCAATAGGCTTTTCTTTTTTTTTCTTCATTTTTGTCATGTTTGACACTTTCTCCTGTTTAGCATGCTTTTGTGTTCCTTGTCTGGCTGCAGTATCACAAACATGCTCATCATAAGAGATGTGAAATGAGTATAAAGAAATGTATAGGTGTTACAAGGAAATGTGTAACACTGGTTCACAGCTGTGTAGGAAAAAGGACTATTTTGGATAGAAGGTAACATCTAAACAATTAACCTAGAAGGTGTTTGATAGCATCATTGTAAATGTATTTTGAGGACTGTTTCTTAGGATTTTAATCTTTTTTCATCTCCTGGTGCAGGCAGAAATGAATTGCACACATTCATTCTCATTTTAGTATTCTGTGCCTACCTGGTTTGAAAAACGCTGTGTGATAACACGCTCCCCATGGTACTTTTCAGGTCATGCTGTATTTTAGAAGACAGCACAAAGCCTGAGGATAGACTAGTTCTCATGTGTTGCTCTTGCAACTCCGTCTCTCTTGGTGAATGGAAGTTTGTCTCAAATTCCTCAGGTTTGCCTAAGTGATAAAATTATGCAATCTTGTTCAATGTTAACAGGTTCAGCCAAGTTTTACCTCTTTAAATGATTGTGTTGTGAAACTCCATATCTGACAGTACAAGATAGATCAAAGTGTTCGTCGTCTTTGGTTAGGAATGTCTTTCGACCAATTTAATTTCACAGTTCAAATATGAATTTAATAGGACAATATAAGAATATATTAGTAATAAACAATTAGAGCAAATAGATGGATATATTATATACCTGAGCAGATACTTTTTATTTTATTTAATTAGATACTACTATTTTACCCTAAACACTTTTGTTTCAGTTTATTGCCTCAGAAAGTCACAATTTAAGGCTTGAAAACTTGGGCAAGAGAATCAGTTGGATATGTTACCTGTGCCTAATGAATTTAAATGGAAGAAGCTAGTTTAAAATGGTGGGATATAACAATGTAAAATGTAGCATATTTTCCTCACTTTTTTTTTCATCGTAGTTGAAGTGTTCACCCCCAAGCTACTGCAGATGGTTACAGTCTTTTTTCAATTCTTTTTTCTTGAATTTCTGCAGCATTAGGCTTGATTATTTCTGCTGAATTGCTTTAGGGAAGCCAACATCAACACACATTTGCAATATCCAAGTAAGATGATGCATTGTGATAGCTTGCTCTCAAATGAAGGTCATTATTTTTTCTTTAACCTCTCATGTATGAATTTTGTAGCTGGACCTATTACTGGTAAATCCAGTAGCTCCTTTTATTAGAAGCGACACTGTTGCTGTCAAACGATTGATAAACTGTGTATAGGTATATTTTGTTTGTAAGTCTTTTTCTGTGTTAACATAATTCCATACAGTATTGCATATTGTTTTTCTTTTTATTGTTCTTTTAAAGATTAATGCAATCTTTCATTTCGCACTATTTAGTTCATTTTGTTTCATAGACTCGTGAAAAAATTTGAGCCAGAAGAGACCTATGAAATTATTGAGTTTGTCCCCAATGTCCCAAGGCAGAACTCACTGTATTACCAGTTAGAGCAGTAAAGGATGTAGACGTTGCATCTCATATCTTCCTATATGCTCATTGTAATTACAAGGTGGGTCACAAAGTTCATACAGACATTAATGTTTTTATCACTTAGACAAACCTAGGGTTTTCTCAGTTCTGCTATTCTAATAATAATGATAATATAGTTGTCATTATCTATTCTTTATTACTTAGAATTACCATCATTTCATAACACTCTCTTTCCAAACTAACTGAAGGAGGAAATGACTGAGTAGGAAAAAGCATTATATTTAAGACAATTGATTTTTTTTTAAATGTAGTGTGTAGAAAACAGAAAGAGGAAAAGCAGCAAATCTAGTATACATAGAGAAGTGTACAAGCTAGAGGATGTCAGGTCAAATGAGAGGAAAAATGTAGGCAACAGAAAACTTGTTTTGAGATCTCTAAACATATTTTCAAAAAAATATTATTAGTAATAGCATAAGAAGATCAGAAGTGAGGATTCTGGAAAAAGGATGCATGTTTTATTCAAGGAAATGTGAAGTTTGTGTGTGGATTCAAGAAGGAATCTCTCTGAAGTAGCAGAACAGCTTTTTGTCTTGTCTGAAGTCATAGTGTCAGAGAAGACCTAAAAAGTGGAAAGGAAAAGTACTAGCATTGTTAGTGAAAGGAAGAGGAAAGAACTTTTTTTATGATATATTTTTATGTAATCACAGTTCAAATATTGTGTGGAAGGGCTAATGAGAAGTCTACTTATGTTTAGGATATTTGTCTCTTGAATATCATAATTCGGATAAGAGGTATGGAGTTTACTGCCCCCCTCACCCTCCATTCTTGTTTGCTTTATGAATTGCACTTTGTTTCAGACACTCAGAGTCAGTGGCGCAAAGTCTCATCCTACCGTCTGCTATTACCATATTTCAGCTGTCTGTGTACGCGCTAGTACTGGCATGTGTCTTAGCGTAGTCTCCAGATTTCTTAAGGTTTCTTTACATCTGCTTTGGGCAACTGGTCACTGTTTCTGTGTTACTGTCATGTATTCTCATCAGTGTTGAATTTTTAGTGCTTATCATTTCTGCTAATGAAAAACTCAAACAAGGTCCGCAAGGTCCGTTGCAAAGGTCCATATTTATGAGGAACAATATCTAAACATGCGTCTTTGAGAATTAAAAAGACCAGAAGTTTATTTCTATATATCTGCAGCTTTACATTCCTTCACAGTCTGTTCGTACCCCCTGCCAAGATTATGCATGGTCCCACATTTTCCTCATTCAACCTTTTACTTCTAATGTAGCAGTAAAAAGTCTTCTGCTTGCCTTTGATATCTCTTTGATATCTCTCGTTAAACTTTAGCTCTCCTGAGACCATCCTCCATTTCAAGACAATGTACCTGTCTTGGATAAGAAGCTCAGGAGGAAGAGTGTAACAGCTAGATGTTGCAGCAGCAGTTTCCAGGAAAGTCAGGAGAGGATGTGGGCTGCTGTAAGGAAAGGAGAAAGCGAGAAGGAAACTTAAACAAGATAAAGGAAAACTAAATGACTCCTGAGCAATGATTGTGTTAGGGGGAGAGGCTTTGCAGATGGAAAGTAGATGCCACAAGATAAAACAACAACAACAACAAAATAGAAATTTGACAGAGATGAGAAAGTAGTGGCCACAGCTTGCGGGAGAGAGGCGAGTTAATAAGAGCTAAACGAAAGGACAGAGTCAACTAGTTAGGCCTGCTAAACAGAGAAACAGCCTCTTAACAAGGAAACTCTTCCTAGTGAAACAAGGGCTTCCATCCTCTTTCCCCAACTCAATCCATTCTTTAGGAGATAGCATCTCTTTCTCCAGTGAATAGTTGTGCTTTGCCCACCTTATGATGGATCGTCAACATGAAAGGAGCTTCATGGTTGTGGTTTAACGAAGCATTCGTCTCATACAGGACTGCAGTCGTGCTTTAGCAACCTGCTGAGGCTGCCACCAAGGGGAGCCTTCTCCTGTTTGTGATGACTTAAGAACCTCTTAGTGTTGCCTAGGTTGTAG
>JAUBNY010000002.1:6852508-6868915 GCA_032275445.1 Crypturellus soui | reverse complement strand
CTTCAGATTGTATTCACAGCCTGTCAAAATAAATCAAAACATATTTGGCTCGTCTACAATCCATTGGTAAATTTTTATTCTAAATTTTAAAAATCTAAAAACGTAACATTTAAAACAAATATAAAAGTATTTTTCTAGATAGTATTATTTTTCTTGATTATATGTTGAAATGTTGGACTTCCAGTACTTTGGTTTATTTCTTTTACTGTTTTATTTCTGTTGTATTGTTTTCAGCAATCTGAGCTGGGTAACAGGTTTACACAGTTTTAAATTATATTTGAATCACAGGCTTAGATCATAATATGCGTGACTAAAAATCTGCATTTACATAAATTTGTCATTAAGTTTTTTTCTTTAGTTTACTGTGTAAACAAGAAATCCTTCTGTGCAAACTTAAAAGGTTACTTCATTTATATCTGTCATCTTTATTATATCATTTGAGTTTGTTTAATAAAACAGGATGTCATCTGTGGATAAGCTAGTCATCAAGAGATAAAAACAATATTTTAAAATGAGATACAGTTTAGCCATAGCTACTTCTCACTTCTTGAAATCTTGACTTTTCATATTCTTAAGTAACTCATTTTGTTTTCTAATGAAACTAATGATGCTTTAAAAGAGGGGTTGAAGAAAAAAACAAAAGTTACATCAATTTTTCTTCTTTTGTAGCTCTACTCACCCCTTGTCAATGTAACTTGATAGATTTTTTACTTTATATAGACAAAGTGGTTGCGAAGTGTTTCCAGATAAGTGCCAAATGAATGTTAATATTATTACAAGCATATTTATTTGTGATTTGGTAATTTAATTGACTTATGCTTTACTAAAATTCACAAAGATTGATCAATTAAATTCTTTCATGGAGGTTATTGATCTTTCTTCACACCACACTGTTTTCTAGATGCTTTTTTATCTCAAATCACCTGCAAAGATAGGAATAAACTAAAATATGTGTGAGCAATTTTAGGTCTTCTCTTCCTTTTTTTTTTTTTTTTTTTTTTGAAAATAAGCAGAGCTGGACAACTTTTGAACAATTTTGGCTCTAAAAATTCAGAACAGGAACGTTTATTCCAGGACTAAACAGTTTGAAGAAGAATTGACTTCCTTATCAGCTGAAGTGGAATACATGAGAATTGTGACATTTTACCACTGTGTTGAAAAGGAGTATAAGAAGTATCTCAAATGCTTTCTTCTCCTCAGTGGTAAAGGTAATGTGAAATAGTCCTAATGACTTTCATTCATCCTGCAAGGAATAACAGGTCAGTTATTTATTTTGGCTGCAATAACCTAGAAGAGAAGAATATTTCTAAGAAACATTTTCAACTTTTTGTTTGTTTGCCTTTTTTTTTTTTTCCTAATTGTGATATTCTCCAGAATGTTACATTCATAATGTGCATTATGGTGTCCACAGCAGGACCTTAAGCAAGTTTAATGCTCATTTTTAAAATGATCTTAACTCAGTTTCGTAGAGGTGATTAGTGGTTGACCATAATACTCCTAAAATATCTTTCTCCAAATGATCTTTTATATTGGCATTTCAGACTTCTCATTTTCCACAATTTGTTCTGCTTTCAGTATCTGTGATCATGCGTATTACTGTCAAAGGGCTTAAATTTGTAACTGGACCAATTACAGTTTTAATGGCAGATCTGTCTTGGAATTGGGATGTTTTCTATCAGCTGCATTTGCTAAAACGGGAAGAGCTGATGGTGCCACTCTTTCCAGCGTTTTCTCATGTGAATAATTGAAAAAAGCAAAAATAGAGGCAGGCCTGATCCATGAAATGTTTCAAATTAAAAGCACATGAATTAATCTATACAATTATTATTAATCTACAATAAAATTATTCATTTTATAAACAAACAATTTATTATCACAATTTAATTTTAAAATAATAATTATTAAAATAATAAATAAAAGTTACTAAACTACAAATGCTATATTGGCTCATTCCAGAGATTCATCTGTGTTTAAGAGTGGCCAGAAGTGGAGAGGCAGGAGAACAATATGAGAAAAAAGGAACCACAGAATGATATTGAAATGTTGTTTGGGACAGTTGGCTATAGTTTTTTTGATTGGTGAAGATGGTATAAAAATATAGGCTCCCTTGCCACTTATTATATAAGTAGTCTCTTATATAAGTAACTCTATACTCTCTAAGTAGCTCACATATATATATATATATATATATAAGTAGTATAGTATATATAAGTAGTAAAACCCTAATCACAGTAGGAAAGTGGGGTGTATTCACATCCTTACTAACATGAGGGAGTACCTCAGAATTTCACAAAAGGAGCAGTGTTTAGTGAAGTGGGCTAAAAGCAAAAGTGAAGGGGGCCTGTCAAGAGGAGTGAGAAACAACAAAGGAAATGCAAAGAGTGAATTAGTGCTAAGTGAGTTGAGTTCTAAGGCATCTTTCATCTTTGGTCGTCTTCCAGAATCCTAAGTAGCTCAGATACTTCACCACAAAGCAAGCAGCTATGGACTGGCAAGGTGCAAGAAAGAGCATGTCCAGAGCTTTCAGGTCTTAGATATTCAGAGGTTGTTTTTTAAGTTCAATTGATGAAACAGAGATCCTGGCTACATCTCACCTGTTTAATAAAGGTTAGTAAACTGATCTGAATAAAGGGATTAATAATTATTGGATTGAAAAAGGAACGAGATCCAAGTGAATAGGAATGATAGCTGCAGTGTCTAAATAGCTGATTTCACAGCAGTGAAAGCAATTATGAAGCACATTATCTGGAAGAAAGCATTTATATAAAGGAAAAAAAAAGAATTGATAATTGGAAAGGAATTAGTTTTATAGATAAATGAGAAATAATCCTGTTAATAAGCCAAACTGAAGAGAGAACAGCAGCTAGAAAAAAAATACAATCTGAAGGCGGCATATAAAATTTGAATGTATTTGTGTTTATGGTAGCATATAACACAACAAGATAAAAGGATGTAGATGTAATAGATGTAAATATAATTAGAAAGAATGTGAGAAATTTAGGAAACTTAATGGGAGGTAAAAACTGTAAATGTAAGTCTGTAATTAACAGAGTTAAAGCAATGAAAAAGTGTATTTCTGAAGAATAGTACTTCAAATTACTCAGCATGTTCTCAGTCAAAAGTTGCTTTAATTTACAGGATTCATTTTATTATTATTACAAGATTCACAGAGGAAATGGAATCACTGATATTTAACTGGGGATTTAAAGAATGAGATAATTGTATTTTTGTTGTCGTTCTTAAGTTCAGTTTTGACAGCAACACTATAGCAGGCTTTCCTAAATAAACATGGTTTGATGTTACCTATGTACTGAGAAATAGAAATCAACATGGTATGCATTAAATAAATTTAAAACAATTTCATCCCATACTTGCAAAATAGCCAGGTCTGTTAATGCAAATGATGGCAAGCCATGATGGGACAGTTCCAAGTGTGACCCTGTAGCCGGAAGAGAGTATTTATATGGAGTGGTTGTTGTAGCTGTGTATCAGTTGCTAATACTTTGAATTGAACTACTGCTCATTGGTTTTTAGATCATACCTTGATGCCTTGATTTCATTTAAATTGAAACACTGTGAACAAGAGAGAAAATCCTTTGTATGACATAATTGATATTTACATATAAAGGTATTGGAAAGATGTAGGATGCCTCAGAGGGAAAATGAAAAATGGTGCTTTAAATAATTTCTCAGAACTTCAAATAAACCCAAGTTTGATTGTAGATTTTAAAAGCTGAATCGGTGAACTTGGCAGAGGCTGAAGAGAAAGTGTTATCTATTTGTTTATTCCGTAGCAAAAGGCAGAGCAATGATAAGCCTGGTGTGTGTGGCATTTTTATTTGCATGTAGGTGTGTGGATAACCATTACAGGAATCTTTTGCTTATTATATGCATAATTCACAAACTGCAGCAGGGATTCCAGTAAATCCAAATATGTCTGTAAAACAAGACAAATGTTTGAGTTTTTTGGAGACAGTCAGTACATTAGAAAGTAGACATTTTGGCTGCCGTATGTTACAGGAGGATTAATAAGCCTTATTAGGAAAGAATGACATTTAAACTCTGATTTTTACAAAAAAAATCCTGAAGTCCTTCAACTACTGTGGTATTTCTGTCTCTAAGAAGAGATTGGAAATTTTTAAAAAGAGGCAAATTAAGGATTTTTTTTTTTGAAAAGATTTATCTTTTGGTAATATTAACAGTCATGTGATTAAAAAAAAGCTAGCAAAACTAACAAAAAATGCATTTTTTGTTGAGGAGGGACTCTTCCACTGGAATGGTGTGCGCTGATCTTTGTTACTGAAATCAGAGTGCAGATTGGACCTTTAATCAGGCTGTCCCTGGTGGAGATCTAGTTTCATTCTTTGCTCTGGATCACAGTTGTGCAACGTATCAAGCTAGAAAGAACTCTAAGAGACCTCTGAATAAGCCACTGATGAAATTAAGCGTATATCATCTCTTAAACAATGTCAAAAAAAAAAAAAAAGAGTATTATTTTGGAGTTTGTCCCTTAAAACTGACAGATAGTGTAAATAATGCATTGCTACTGTAATATATTTCCAAATAGAGTTAAAGAATAATACGAAAAATCTTATTCTTTCCATAAGTGTGATCTTTCATTGTTTTCAGGCTTTAGGTATTGAAACTTGATTAGAAAATAATATAACATTCTCATTCCTAAAGATTGCATACTATTAGGAGGTTCTTATAGTTATTTTTTAATGTTATAAAATATAAGTACTATGTCATAACTCATCCATAAATTATTAGAAAATTGAGCTTTAACTTGCTGTCTCTGACAGCAAGACAATTTATTCATTTAAATCATTATATCGGGGAAAAATCTTTTAATAGATGAAGATTATAAGCATAATTAGGAAAACCTGGCAGGAAGCAAAAGCAGAAAAGGGAGCAACGATTTCCCACACTGAACAGTTGGCACCAAAAGTTGTTTTCAAGAGCTAGACACACACTAAGCACAAAGCGGAGCTAGTTTTGTTCACCCCTCTCACCCGGAGGATCTTCTCGCAGTAGCAGGAGTTCCTTGGGAAGCGCAGCGTGGTCTTGCTGCACGCAGGGCCTGTGCCAGGGAAGCTGCGCGAGGACACCGCCACGCAGCCCGGGGGACCTCTGAATGCAGGAGAACCACCCGTGGTGCAGAATGACACAGTTAAGAAGAGGACTTCCTTGTTTCTAAATAGAAAAGAGGGAAAAAGAAAGCAAAAGGCAAGCGTGTGGCAAAGGGAATGGTGCAATAAAAATTAAATGAGAGTAAAGAGAAATAGAAGAATTTTAGAACAGCGCTTCAGGAGGCAGTGCAGCAAAAAACACAGGAGAAGAAATATCATGGAAGGAGAAAAGAAGTGACGAATACAAGCTAGTGGTAGAAAAGCCAGAAAACTGACAGAGGACCCCAAAAAGCATCTGTGCAGCAAGGGTGACTGTTAACTATCCTTCAGGAAGCCAAAATGCTTATTTGTAGTCACGGACCTTCACCATCAGGAGTCCTCTAGTCAGTGTTAAGACAAAACGCATCAACCTTCAGAAAGTGAGCACCAAGCAAGCGTCCTCCTTCCCGGTTCCATCGTGCTCCTTGCAGTTTCTCTTGTTTGGAAGCTCCCTCCTCTTTCCTGGACAAAGCCACTTGGTTTCTGTGTGCAACTCTGGCGTTCGTTCGGGAGGGAAGGACTCACCTTATGGGACGTCCTGACTGCGCTACTCTCAGCTGGCAGCATTCGCAGGCAGAGGTAGGGGCCGGGGAGCATGAAAGGTCGGAAGCAGCTTTTCCTTGTGCAGGGAAATTCCCTCTCAGAAGCAGGAACCAGACATCGTGACGGTGTAACTTAGCCACAAATGCAATTTCAGTCTCGGGTGTCCAATGCCGAGCAATCAATAAAGCTGAAAGCTCTGCTGGACTTGAAAAAGACTGGATACAAGTCAAATATGATAAATACCGCCCACTTGGGAGAGCACCTGGAATTTAATGATCATAGACCAAAAACGTTCATTGGATTCTGTCAAAAAAACAGTAATAGAGAAATATTTGATTTCAGAAGAGCAGACTCTGAAAGAATATGGAATGAAGTGAGGAAAACTCAGTAACAGCTGAAAAATCCACAGTGGAAGGTTGAGAAATATTTAATAGAGTCGAGTAAGGTGTATTTAAAAGTCATACAGAAAACCTAAAAAAAAACAAAATCTGGAAAATGAACAGAAGTTATTGTGACTTAATAGTAGAACACACGGAGAGCATTACAATGCAAAGAAATATAGAAAATGGCTGATCACTGTTATTTAGAATTAATGTTGGGGAAATAAGTATAAAGAATGGGACGGAGAACCAGTAAACCGACAACAGTAACCATGAAAAAGACATTTTCTGTGAAGGTGAAAGGAGGGGCTAAGAAATGGAAAAGTCACTCAGCACAGCAAGAGTGACTGAATATATGTTATTTAGGCCTAAGCCATGGTGTGATGAGGTTTGTTTTTTTATTTAAGGAAGATAAGTATGGATTTATTGCAAACGAGTATTGGTTTTAGCTGGTAAAGATTTAAAATAACATAAAACAAAATCACAACAACAAAAAACCTTCCCCCCGTCCCACAATTTAAGAGAAAAGTTAAATCTGTTTTAGTTCATGGTAGCAACCAAATATGTTTCTATAGTCTGAGTTTCTGTACAAGCTTTTGCTCTTCTCTCGAAGATGCCTGGCCTTGCTTCTGGCACTTCTGTGTATTCCTACTCTTCCCTCACTTTCTCTGCTCATGTGCAGCTAAATGATAGCGTTGGGCAATGTATATCAGGGTTGGTTTTTGCTCTGGGAGTATTGCTAGAAAAAGGCAGCCAAAAAGTATTGGCAAGTGCAGTATAATTAATCTTTAATAATTATTACAATTACTAATTATCAGTCATTATTGATAATGATGATTTAATAATCAATCAACTTGGGTGGAGAGCTGTAGGAACCTCAGGAGAGTCTGAGTGTGAGTCTGAATATGGTGCGCTCATTTTTCTCATTTGCTTGGCTCTGACACTAAACCAAGTAGCCTTTGTTGCTTAGAAAGTGGGCATGGAGGAGATGTACCAGGAGACACTTTTGTGCCTGGTGAGAATGTGGGGTGTCTTTCTTACTACCGGGAACTGCACGATGCAGCAGAAGATTCAAGAAACATGTCCAGAAACTCTGTGCAGAGACCTGAGAGGCACAACAGTGAGAGCAGACATAGCCTTAATTATATACTTAATCTATGAAATATCTAATGTTGCAAAACAAACCTTGCTCATTTCTCACTTGATACTCTGGAGATAAATTACATTTTTGATATGATGCTTAAGGCTTTTTTGGTGGTAGGAACAACTATCTGAAGGAGGAGAAAAACAAAGAAACAATTTCCAAAAGCCCCTATTTTGTGGAAAAGCTTTAGAAATCTATTTTAAAGATGTGGTAGAATAACACCTAGCAAGACAGTTTGATAAAGAATATCCAGCATGATTCAGGCAGAGGAGGTCACGCTGAACTAATCTGCTTGAGTTCTTTGAAGATACTAGTGGTAAGAGAGATAAGGAAAATTTAGAGATGTAGCATCCTTATATTTCAAAAAGAATTTGACAGGCTTTCGCATCAGAGATAAATGCCTACGGAAAGAACTCTGGAGTAGGAGGTAAATGAAGATGCCAGTAGAAAATTGTTTTAAAGAAAGAAAATGGGAACTTTTTGAATTTCTGAGAAGCTGAATGACATTCCCATGATTGTTCTGTTCTGTGAAGCTTGGAGAATAGAATCAAATATTATATTATTAATTTTTAAAATGGTGAAAGAAAGAGAAAAGTAAAACAGGGTTTTAAAATCAGTTGTTAAAAATTTGATTCATCAGAATTAAGATTTCTCAGGAACCTATCTGTGTTCAAACTCTGGTAATCTCTTGTTATATGGTCATACTGCAATTTTCCACAGCATTTGCCTTATTTAACATCTAAAATGGTTAGCATTCATTTGGCTATTCAGTAATCTGCTCTACCGTCATTCAGCCTCAGGTCTTATTTATTAATAGCACTTGACTGTTGGTTTGAGATTTCAATTTTAATTTCCTTGTAGGCTTTTCCATGACACTTATCCATAGTGCATACAGTACTGAGACACTGAGCAATTATCTCAGTGGTATCTGCTTAGGTAGGTGTCTCCTTTTTTGCATTTTCAATCTGATATGCCTAGAACATGACCTTTTATTGTACGTGATTTATAGAGCATTTTTCATTTTCCAAACACAACTTCCACTTACTTAAGATTAGGCAACAAGTAAGAAATAAGCAACTTGTATTGACTCCCTCTGAAAAGTTTTTCTCAAAACAGTGTTTTTAGATAACCTAATTAATCTAGAACAGCATTTGATTGCCTAAACTATCTAACTGTCTGTCTCTTCATGTGTAACAACATGTGTGAAGGGCTGTAGATTATAATTTCATCAAGTAAGGAATAAAACAGTTTCACTGACTGCAGAATTTACGTATTCTCAGGTTATGCCAGTCCTGAGCTTTGAAATAGAGTTCCCTTTCTGGGAGAAAAAAAAAAATAGAATTCATGATCTATTTGGGGTTATAATTTCTGTTTTTAAATAATTTGCTTTGCAGTCTTGATAATAGCATTTTGGTGTTTCTTTATGGTAAAGAAAGTTTTCTAATGGTAAATGCTAAAGTATCTTTCAGTGTGTGTTGGGCACCAGGCTGACGTGTGTAGAGCTGGGACTGTCACATCCACTGCGTAAGCTTCTGCCACTGAGGCTGGAGGGGCTGCGAGCAGGGCTTTTAAGGTGACAGCTGGGTCAATACTGTGCTGCTTAGGTATTTCTCGGAAGATGGATGACACGCTGATAGTGAGGAGTGCATAGTGTTCTTCCAAGATCTTGATGAGATTATATGACTAGCATGCACAGGCTCTTCTAGGGCTGCTGCCCTTAGAGCCTCTAATTTTCCATTATCTCAGTTCATTTATTTTCCTCAAAACCTGCTTGTAACTCTAGCCAGTGTCTGGCAAGTAACCATACCTACAATTCATCTAATTTTGTTTGACCTCCCATTTCATTACTACAGCTTCTTCTCTACTTTTCTTTCCTGTTCAGTTAATTTCCAGGCCTGCATCATTTCAGTTACCTGCCACAATTCTGCAGTCCACCTACAAATTTGGGTCACCTCAAGATGTATCAAGAATCAATTTAAAGCTGTGAATGTGATTAAAAGAGGCCCTAAAATGAAATTGCTAGGATTTCTCCTTATGTCAGTGTTGGAGAATTCAGGTGTCAATACTTGGCAGTGAGGATAACCATCCTGCTCTGCAAGTTTTGCCTAACAGACGTTGGTCTGTCTGCTCAGTTTTGATGCACATTGGCTGAACTGCATACCTTAAATATCTATTGTATTCCTGTATTGGATAAATTCTAAGACTGAAACATAGAAAACAGAATACAAAATGTTTAATATGATACTGCTATGAAGTTACATTATGTGCATTTGAAAGAGCAAGTAGACATAGCTCTCAATTAAATCCTCTGAAGTCATTAATATGGTTTTGGTTCACTGCTTTTTCCTGTTTAAGTTGTTATGTCAGAATCTCCACTTTGCTGCTTTTTTTTTTTTTTTTTTTAAGATCCCATAGGCAGTGAAAACATTTTGGTACTGAGAGCAAATGATACATTCTTATTAAATTCACTATAAATATTCTAAATATGGATGCACTTTTCAATATAATTTAATATAATTTATACTGTTATCTTTCACACATCTTAGTCGTGCTAGAAATGTGTAATTTTTACAGTTCTGAGGGAAGTGAGTGAAGAACAAGAAAACAACCACTAATATCAAAAATGTTTTTTTTTTTCTCAACAAAGAAGAGCGTTTTGTGCCATAATCCTAGTTTTGTTTTGCATTGTTCTGGGTTTTTTTTGTTTGTTTTTATTTTTCTTTTGTTTTGTTGTTGTTTGTTTGTTTGTTTTGATCATGTGACACATCAGTAGTTAATAAATTGGTTTCCAGGATTTGGAGCATTTAAAATGCTGTGCTTTACCATGCTCTGTTTCCCTCATATGTGGAAAAAAATATATAAATTTATTACATCTGTGTTTGTTCCTACTGGTCCAAGCCATCTAGACATGTTGGTTTTATATGCCAGGGGTCTCTCTTTATACTAGACAGGGTCCAGCTCATAAACTGAAAATATCCCTTCCAAATTTGGTGAGTTGATCTGCATTTATGAATGAGGTGCAGCACCGGAATTATCATGCTTAGATCTAACAGATACAAAAGGAACCGTTTTGTTTCTGAGAGACAGGCTATTTATACAGCATGTGGTATATTCTTTTGCCAAACTTCCTGAGTTTGGGCATTTTGCAAAGCCCTCGTTGTGTGTGTTGTGGGGTAGAGTGTTGTTGGGTTTGGGGAATGATGGCTTTTGCTTTCACGGTGTCAGAGAGAGTTTCTGACTACTTTTTCTCTTGTTGTTCCCTCATACTTTTTTTTGCATGTTCCTATGGAAGTGTCCCTACAGAAATGTGAAGTAGCTGCTTCCAGTATCTCCAAAAAAAAAAAAAAAAAAGGATGTGTCACCTTTTCTTATTTCCTGGGCAAACTATTGGGTGTTATATCACCAACCCCTTTCCCTCTGAATCCCAAGCCTGTCTGGGAGAAGCAGTATGTTTAATATGATGCTGCTTAATCTCTGCTCTTTTTAACTCTATGGAAATGTTGAACCTTCCCTGTCCTTTTTGATAAGTGTGTATCCTTTGCCTCCCTGGGCTGCAACATCTGGAGGAAAAAGACTCTCGTATCGGTAAATTGAATCTGGCACGCTAGGACTCTCATCTTAATTGAAGCCTCTTGGCACTCTTATAATATAAATAGTATATTACGTTGCTCTGACTATGATAGCACAGGATGAGCAGGGCAGACAAACATTGAAACCATTGGTTGTTTGGCAGCTTGATCTCAATAAATTGCTCATTGTGGTTAATATTGGCTTTATGAATATTAATACAGAAATTACTTTTGTTTCTAGCTTAAAATATTAAGTCATGACTATCCATTCCTTGGCTCTCTAATTCATGTCTAGGATCCATACATTTTGTTATTGTAAAACTTGTATCTGTCAATGCCAAATTGTATTTCTTAGAAATAAGTTTTGCTTATTCTCTGAAAAAAAAATACTTGCTTATTGCAGTTTATAGCAAAGTAAATCAGGTGCATTATTTTTTTTAACAATCTTGTTGCAGGTGTATATATATCCTGGTGTACCCAACAGAATTAATTAATAAACAAAAAAGATGGAAAAATTGTAAATGATTCTTTTCTGCTAAAATGTGATGTATAAAGCATACAAGTACTCAAATACATGTTAGAATTATGGCTGTTTATATACTGTCTTACCTTGCTTCTGCTTGCTACAGATTTCCCCTGGGGCGGGGCTCGGGCTTTATATATTTAAAATTATGAACTTCCAACAAAGACAGAAATATAATGTGCATTTCTACAGCCTGTGTGAATCAAAGGTGTCAGTCGTAGGTGTTGAAAAAAAGTGCATGCTTTTTGAGACTGCCTCGCATGAAGAAGGTAGCAGCTGTTAAGTTATTCTTTCAGGGGACATATGACCAAGGACTTAGAGAGTTTACAAAGTATGAACTACTCAGTTGAAGGCTTGTGAGAACTCATTGGTTGGAGTTTGCATGACTTATTTAAGATTAGCTGTTGTTTTCTTCTTTTTTTTAAAAAAAATATATGTTTGGCTGCAAAATGATAGTTGTTTTTCCAGGTGATTATATGACCACAATCCTGGTTGTATCTCATCATTTTTGGTGGTCTGCTCACGTCTGAGCTACACCTGTGCAGCTCCCAATCCAGGCAGTTGTAGCTGTGTGCATGTTATCAGAGGGCAGATTTCGGCAGCTGCGGGGCCAGTTCAGTTCTTCATTTCAGTTCCTACTATTACCGTCTTTAAACATATAGAATATATAACCATATCTGGAATATTTATATAATATTGAATAAGTTTGTGATCAATTTCTGTCCTATTTTTGAAGGGATTTTATGTTTCTCTTTAATACACTATTTCCTATTCTCTAGTACTTGGCTAACAACTGCTCTTAAACAGGACATAGTGACTCATCTTTCATTCAGAATAGTACCATTTTAGCAATATTTGGAGTTGGATTCAGTTTTCTAAAAACAGTCTTTGTCCTCTCTGATGCCAACTCCTTCCTCCTTTTCCCTGCCAGCATGCTGATTCGCCATTAGGCAGGTAGGGGCCTCCTTCAAGGCAGCGTGGCGGTGCCTGCACAGACCGTTGCCTCTCAGGCCATTAGTTAGGCGCTTCTGAAGACTGTAAACCGTTCCCTTCATTATCTGTTGTTTCCAGTCTCCTAAAGTTGCATCTATATTTAAGTACCCTTTCCTTCGCAATTCTAGGATTTGCTCTTATACTAGTGAGGAGAACTGAAATTCTTGATGTTATGGCCATTCTGAATTATTAGTGCATTAAGAAAGCAGAGATAATTTCCGTGATGGGAGTACTTACATAACTTCTTTTAAGACCTGGAATCTAACTTATGAATTAAATATCCAAGCATATTAAGTATCTGAGTGTACAGAAAATCTCTTAGAAAGTTCACTTGGTAAAATTTAATCTTTGAATTTCTCTCCATCTGTGGTATTTTTTATCATATTTAATGAAACTTTAGTCTTGCACAATATTCATCTAAAAACCTTAAAGTACCAGTCGTATTTGGGTCCTTGAAGCTGAGTCGTTAAGAGATCATCTGGCGGATTTGGACAGTTTGATCATTGGTTGTTTTGGTTTGTTTTTATATTTGAGTTTTGGACTTTCACCTAAGCAAAGCTATTATTTTTCTTAAGTTGTAATGACAACCTCTTTAAATGAAAATTATTAATCACAGCACCATTTTTCATGGATTACATTCAACTGAAATTATTTTCAATCAGAAAGATAGTACAGCTGAGTAAGTGTTTCTGTTGCTCTCTGCCAGCTGGAGGCATTGCAGGTCTGTTTCAAGGATTAGTTGTATAGGAATTTCTGGGATAGAGGATTTTTTGATTTGGTAGTCTTCCTGGTTTTGTTTTCATAGCATACTCCTATGAAGAAAGAAGGCAATAAACTGGAACAAGCAGCAGCCTTGGTCCAATCACTGGACTTCAGTTACAATTTTAATTTTATTCTGTTGATATTTAATTTACTGTTTCATGTTGCTTCCATGGCATAAAAGGCTGTTTTTGTCTAACTAAAAAAATATGTATTAAAAAAAATTCTCCTTCTTGTGTCATTTTCCTCAGTAAAAACAGGGAGATAGCTCTGCAGATTTCAGGCTGCACCTCTGTGCATTGACTCATGTGAAATGAATGTCACATCCTATATTCTCTCTGCTTCGTACTTCACAATTTATTCAGGTTGTTAAAGTTCTGCAATTCATTGCCAGTCCTCTGGTTCCTCACATTATCACAGGACAAAAGGAATGACCTCTATGGGTGATTTCATTTTATTGTTGTTTTCTACATGGGTTGATGATGGCAGCCCATGGGGCTGTGTCACTAGGCCTTAAATAGTAGTGCTCTCTTCAAGGATGAAGCTGTAAAGAGTCATGGGCTTTTTTTTCCTTTATAAGTAAGGCAAATAGCTAGACTTGACTGAGTTTTAGCAGTGAAATTGGTGAGATGGAAACTTTGAGTCATGTGGGAGAGTCTTCTTCCCCAGTCGATTTTGGAGTTTCCTCGATGGAGGAATATGTCTGTTTAAATACATACTGAGAGAGCAGAAGGCAGATTTTATTGAGTGTGGGGTCTTTATGTTATATAACAAACATTTCTTGAAGTCCTGAAGATACTTTGCCTTTAGGGAAGCTCAGGAAAATAAGAGTTTTGGTCTGTTTGTTTGTTCATTTGTTTGTCAGCAGTCCTAATTTTAATTTAGGAGAATAACGAGTTCAATTACTGCCTGAAGACAGGATACCAATTTATTTTACTGTATTTGAGAAACTTCAGAAAGGTGGGATTTTTTTTTTTTTAATCTGCATAGCAAGTATCAAAACTGAGGTAGATGTGAACAAGTACAACTTCTACTGATCCAATGCTGAAAAAAATAAAGGAAAATGGCTGGCTTAAGTTTCACTTTTGGATCCACACATAAACAGGAATTCTGACCAGATGCAGAAGTCAGTGGAGAAAAAAAATAATTAACAAATTTGCAATATTCTCCTCTTTTGTTGATAAACAATAAAACATACCAAGGCTTATATTCTTCCTCACCATGTGAATTTACTATCAAAATCTTCCTTTGTGTGGCAATCATAGCCTCAGGCCTTGGCAAGAGGAGGGAAAGAGGGACTGTGGAGGAACTGCCAGGTGAGCGGTGGCAGTGGTTCCACGGAGCAGGACTGACCTGGACACGAGGAGTTATTGCAACTAGTGCATATTGGTTCCCTGTCAACACACAGGGCTGAGTTGTTTCCAGATGTTTAGATGTTCTTTCTGTTAATCAAAGATCAAGTTTTATGAATAGAAATTCTAATTTGTAGTCATTCTATCAGAATTATATATGTCTTATAATAGAATTCAATGTTTGAATTACAATAAGCTAGTTTTTAGTAGACTGCTGTATTTTTTGACTGTTTCTAATCTGGCATCCACACTATAACTACTTTCCGATTGTTTTATTCATTCTGTAGGCTTGACTGGAAAGGAAAGGTTAGTTTGATGAAAATAATGGGTATCAAGGTCTGCTATCAAATTCATGGTGTCTGTTAACATCTGCAAGCCAAATATCTTTAATTCTTTTGTTTGAAGCATTTATATTAAGTTGCTGTCTAAATAAAACTAAACAGAAAACTTATAACCTCCTGCAAGATGCTTCAGAAATTAGAGTTTTCAGGCACTAGATGTGCCTGAGATCACATATGATTGCAAAAACTTGTGCAGCAAAATAACCAACTGTTTGGAAAAGCTTTCCCTTTTACTAGTTTATTTCAGCATTTGAATGTGCAAAACAACATTCAGAAGTAGGAAAGCCAAAACCAGCATTATAAACTTGCATTTGCAGGGTAGTCAACTGAATGAAAGCTGTAAGTGTGAAATGAAATAAAACTTGTGGGTTATGTGTATCTCACTTTTTGTTATTGATGGTTAAATTGAAGTTCTGCTTATAACTGCAGCCCCACTCCATATTGACTATGCTAGTCAACTTCCCCAGCTGCTAAATATTGAGATGATGACTGAAATCAGTGAGTTAGATTTTCAGGAGTCAGGAACAAGGTGGCTTGTAGAAATAACATATTGTCCAGAGAGTTGTTCTGGCAAATAGAGCCATTATTCCAAAGTCAGTCAAAATTTACCTTATCTTGAAATAAGGCATGTGTGGTGAGAGGTGTGTTAATTTGTTTTGTTGTAGGATTGGTGATCCATTTTTATTAGTTTTTTTTCCTTAAATCTATGGAGTTTATTGGTAAAAAGAGAGACTTTTACCAGACAGGCAGGAAACCTGCAGGCCTCCCGGCTGTGCTTAACGTAAGAGCAGTTCTCGCTCCACAGGAGCACTTCATTTTCTGCTAGTTAATGTCCACATGGTGGTTTTTTTTTTTATTTACTAAAAAGATATTTTAAAAATCTTCTCCAGGCCCTGTTAACAATTGCAGTAAAGCTTTTGAGCTCATGCTTGAAATAAAACAGCTGTTTAAGTGCTCTGACAAATCTAAGGCTTACATGCTGACCTAGAAAATATAGACTCTAATTTTACACCTGCAAGACCCCGTATTGCATAATGGAGGCTGCAACATCAGGTAATAATAAGTTAATGATATTTTAAATAAGTCACTTCTGTGACAGTAATAAAAAGCAAAAACAGTGCTGCTTTGGACTTCCCATTTAAAGTGCAGGTAGTCTTACTGAAAAGGGAGTAGCCTTAAATTTAATAGAATGGATTGCCATATATTCCTGTGACACTTTTCAGGTTATGAGCAGCCTGACTACTGTTGTAATTCATGTTATCTGCCATGTACAGAGAACGTTTTTTCCTGATCGGTAAGAATTAAGCTACATTATAATTATTTTTCCCCTTATTTTTTTCCACTGTTTTTTTTTTCTCTCTTTTTCTTTTTCTCTCTCTTTTTTAATCTCTCTTTTTTTTTTTTCTTTTGTTTGGGGTGTCTTGTAAACCTGGAATAGGGAATTTCTTCTTTAAAGGGGCTCTCTGGTTTTTATAATAGCCTTAATGTTACATAATAACAATTTTAAGCTTCAGACTCTATGTGGCCATGAGCTGTAGACTTACCTAATCCTTACCTACAATAGTATTTCCTGATGATTATATTCAAACTTCAAATAAAATCAAACCAAAACCAGACAATGTCTTCTTCTTGTTT
>JAUBNY010000002.1:6797533-6812755 GCA_032275445.1 Crypturellus soui | reverse complement strand
AGGCAGTGAGGAGGATGGGGCTGGCCTCTTTTCAGTGGTGGCCACTGATAGAACTAGAGGAAATGGCCACAAAATGAAGCATCAAAAGTTCCCCAGGAACTTAAGGAAAAATTTCCTGACAGTGAGGGTGACAGAGCACTGGAATGGTTGCCAGGAGCGGTTGTGGAGTCTCCTTCTTTAGACATCTTCAAGACCCGCTTGGATGCAGTCCTGTGCCACATGCTCTAGGTGGCCCTGTGTGTGTAGGGGGGTTGGACTAGATGACCTCTAGAGGTCCCTTCCAACCTTAGAGATTCTGTGATTCTGTGAATGGGAGGAAGAGTTTTATACAACCAAGAGGTTTTCCAAGCCTCTATATGACATAAATGTTCAGGTTACCTAGGGAAATATAGTGCTTTACATGGGAAAGTATATTTTTGAAACTGGAGAATGACCATGGATATAAATAAATGAACCTTGCCAAGACAAGAGTCACCATACATGGTAGATTCGGAGAACAAAATAAAAAGTTGTATGAGAAGATGTTGCTACAGAATTTGTCAGTTAGAAAAAGTCCAATCCCTTCCTAGCTCTCTGTTCACTTGGAGGAAAAAAGAACAGGGACAAACAAACAAACAAACAAAAAAAACTCCTCTCATGCTGGTCAGAACTGGAAAAGCTATGGAAAAATCTCTGTTACTGCAGAGGTCATCCAGGAGGGAGAGTAATTTTAATATCTGGGAAAGATATCTGATACCATTCAAATGGCAGCGGTCTAATCAGATTTTTCAGCTTCTGGGGTGTTATTTATTTTCCTTAGTAACCCTGGTGAGTCTCCTTGGAGAGCTGTCCAGGGTGTCGGCTGAGTGTGATCAGAGGCTGTGCGTGCGGTTGAAATGCCGGCATGCAGTCTATGAGCGTGGGGCTCAAGTGGCGTGTGGAGCTGCCCGCAGTAATCCTGCCTCATTGATATGTTGTGCGTGCCGAGATTGAAATCCCACATTCACATTATTCAGAGCTGGCCAAGACCATTCCGAAGTGTCAGGTTTCATTTCATATCTGTCCTGGAGATGTTCAAATGTGCAAATTGTAGATCCTGGGAAAAATAAACCCAGTGCACAGTTGCTTCTGAGATGCTGAAAACTCCAGCTAAGAGTTTGGTGCCATGCATTTGGAGCTGTTTGTGAAGTGAGAAGGCAGCCATGTCATGCTGCTTCAATTCCTGACAAGTGCACGTCTCTGCTCTCCTGTACCGAGGGAGAGAGCCAAGATGTGTTTGAAGGGCAATCACAGACAGCGCACTCTTGAGAGGGGAGGGAGCTGAGTGCTTGCCAGCTTGCCTTTCCCTGTCAGCCTGGGTGCTTGAGCTATCGCATCACGTACGTTTGATCAGCAGCCCTTCCTGTGGGGCAGGAAGGGGGATCCCACGCTATGTGTGCTGTTGCCCATAGCCTCACAAGGTCCCTTCTGACCTCAGCCATTCTGTGATCTTCTCCCCTTCCTGCACGAGGCTGTTGGGCAAGGGAAGCTCTGACCGGGCTGGGCTGAGAGTGATCGATACCCTTACGGCTGCAGGACCCGCTTCCCGCCTGCCCGGTTCAGAGCAGTGCCTCCGGGGCTGCCATGGTAACGGTGCAGCAGCAAGAGGAGAAGGCGCCATGTGTGGCATCCAGCGGAGAGAGGCTGCCTTCTGCCCAGACCAAGTTCCCACCGCCTGGAGAGGCGGGGGGTTTGGTGATAGCAGGAGCAGGAGAAGGGCAAGGCTTTGAAACCCCCCTGCAGAAACCATGGCTAGAAGTCAAGGCTGCACCCTCTTAGATTAGATTTAGTTATATTGGCTTAAAGTAATAAGTTTAAAATTCAGTCTGCTCTGGCTTGCATTTGTTTAGTTTGCCTTCCTTCAGCAGCTCTGATATCAAAATGAGCCTGTTTTGCAAAGAGTTGGGATTCCTAAGTGATCACTTTGTGCTCAGGACCTGGAGCTTTAATGATACACATTTTATGTACCAGGTTTTGGACAAAACTGTGAGGGTTAATGATACTGACAGAAAAAGTTTCCTGCATTCCTCGCGTGGGAGCAGATATAGATTGATCTTTATCTTTTGTTGTAAAAATGACTTAAATTTCAAGCAACTTCCATGGTATTTGAGGTGAAATATTCTGCTTACAGATATACAGTAGCCTGATTTATTTGTTATTTTTGTTCTTCCCCCGCCCTGTCCTGTTTCAGTGAAAAACGCTAATGATTCGTCTGATCTCTTGCATTTCTGTAATTGATTTAGAAAGTTTCTTATATGCCTACTATTAGAGACAGTTCTGTCCATTCCAGTGTTTGGTAGCAGCCAGCTAGTCTTTGGACTGAGAATCTGCCCTGTGATAGTGAGAGCAACACCTTTGTTTTAGTGAGGCTTGTTACTTCTGGAGAGAAGCAATCATCAGCAAGCAAGCTTTTTTTTTTTTTTTTTCCTCACTTCTGTTGTTTCATTCAAGGTTTTCCTTATCGGGAATAGTGTAAATGAGGTTGAGACCAGGTCAAGGTTGTATCTGTTGTGGGCATCCTAAGCAGCCACCCCATCACAGTATTCAAAATTTGGTCTCTCTGCCATGTCTTGTGCTGTCATATTTTCTTAAAAACGAACAAGCAAAAAAAACTCTGTACATAGTGTAGTAGCAGCTGCAGACTGAAATTTGTACCCTCTTGGTCTCTTTAAAACAGTCAAGTTGGCAGGATTTATGCTAAATTTTTCTGTATTAATTTCTATAATCTCAACCCGTGTAAGTTTTTTTTAACTCATTTTCTCATTTTGTTTATTTAATTTCATTCAAAGCACTCCAACACAGACCTTTACTATTTACTTGGCCTATTTTATATTTTTCTCTGCTTCGTATTTTCATAGTATAATGTCTCATTGTTCTGCTTGCATTAAAGTTCTCGCGTGCATCATGTCTATGATATGTAGGGCTATCCTGTCTTATTTGAAAGACGTATTTAATGAAGAATAGGATAGAGATAATAAAATAAAAAATGGAAAAGAAAGGGATTGCCAAGAAAGTATCCTAGTAGTACACATGTATCTGCATGAATGCTGTAATTCCCTGCATGATACTGAATTTCCCTGCCTTCATCCACAATATAAATGCTATTCCAGTCTTATATTCTTTACCTGTGTGCTTTACATCAGATAATTTATGAAGTGTAACTCCATTATGAAAACCATTTACTTTGTTCTAGAGATAAGCCTTTCATACCAAAAAAGAAAAATCAGGAGAATAAGATCGTAATGATACTTATGAAAACAAACATATTCGCTACTAACAGCTTTTCTCTTTTCTAGGGTTAATATGAGTATGTTAGGAGTTTCCTTAATTTCTGTCATATTTGCAGGGTAGTCAGAAAAGAAACTGATTATCTAATGACAATTAGTTAATATACATACATAGAGTTTTTTGACAGATATAATAAAACCAGAATAATTTAAAAGCATTATTTGGATTATCAGTTAGCTGGTACTGCCATAGAATCATTGGTGAGAGAGAATGGGCAAATCTTGAGGATTTGCAGTTTCTGAATTCAACTTAGTTCTGTTTGAAAGCTTATTTTTCCTTAGTATTTAAGAATAGCAGAAATACGTTGTTCAAATGATAAATGTACTGCTAGAATACTTTTGTATACAAACTTCCATGCATTTATGCTGAATTTCCTTACAGTTTCAGTGTAATTCTTTATTGCTTTGAAATTGAAGTCATGTTTATTAAGTGTAGCAAGCTGAATTCTGCAAGAAAAATCAAACTTATGTGTTATTAACTGTAAGAAAAGAAAAACAAAATGATACAGGAATTAGGTTGCATTCATTAAATTGCCCTTAAAAAGTAATAAGCCTATCATGTTCTGATATAACTTTTGAATCCATTTACTAACATTTTAATGATGAAGACGTTATGTGTCTCTAATAGCTACACAGGGCAATAATCAGATCTTGCATTCTGATTAATTCAAGGAAAACTGCAAATTTTCAAAACTGTTCTTTAATAGGTTGCATTGCCAGTCTGTGAACTAATGGAGAAATAAGTCTCTTGGGAGGCAAGAAAAGACAAGTTTATTACTCACTGGAATGATTCTCCGGTGGAGGCAGAAGAGAAAGGGACTAGTTATGTCCCAGCCCATTCTCAGCCCTTTCTGGGAAGGAATAAAGCTAGTGATTTATAATGATAGCTCTCCATCTGCAAGCAATGCCTAGGACGAACTGTAACTTTAAAACATTGGAAGAGAGACCTAAGTATAATTAGGGAACTGGAGAATCCAATAAACAGGATGACTTTAAATCTCTAAATATAGGACTGCATGGAAAGTATTGTGTTGTTAGTATCCATACGTGTTGTTGTTTTCACACACTTGTGCTACTACCCTGGTGTAACTCCCATCCAATCACAAATCAAGCCACCTGCAAAGAAGAAAGGAAAACTAGAAACCAAATGTATTTTCAGAATCAAAAATTTTCTCAGTTTTCTATTCATTTTTATATGCCAGTTTAATGAAGCAGTATTATTTCTCTTTCTAAGCTTTTCGCAAACATGCAGTTACCTTAGACATCATATCAAAGCACCTTCCAACTACATCAAAAAAAAATTTGCTTCCCAAAATAGCATTACCTTCTTGCCTACCCTTAGATTTGTGTCTGGATGATGGAGAGGTAAAAAGGAATTACAAGCTTGGGTATGTACAGCACTGAGGAGTTAGGATCTGCTCCAAAACTCCAGCCCTGCTATTTTTGCTCTGCACCATCTCAGAGGTTTTGTTTTGCTCCCACGCTGAGCTTTACAGTTAATAAACTGACTTTCTACTTGCTGTAGAGCTTATCTTGTATACTCCTTACACTGCTACTCAAAAGGAGGAGAAACAAAGGTATGAGATTAGAAAGGTCTTAGTAGTTCTAATCCTATCCTAACAGTGAGGTTTTTATTTTTACTTGCGTTTCAGTACTTTGGGGATTTAAGTAGTCTGGCTGGGAGGTAGCAATGATGGTTTGTGAGAAACTGTGGAGAGTATTGGCAAGGGAGGCAGAAACTACTGAGAAGAAAAAGGAAGGAGGAAACTAAATAAAGACTAAAGCTGAATACAAAACAGAGAAGGAAAAAATGGGATGAGAAAGAACTAGGCAATTTGTAACAGAAATAGAGATGATATGAATAACTTTGCTGATTGTACTGGAGAAGAGATAATGCAATTTCCCTAGGAATTGAAGTCCAGACAATTGGGCAGGATGCCCTCGGAGAGCAAAGCTTGCCTTTAACTCATGGAGGAACAGGGCAGGGAGCCTGAAGAAGGGAAACAGGCAACTGACTGTACTTGTGATTTCATTCTCATTGGAAATAGCCCAGGCTATACTTCTTGTCTAGGAGATTTTTCTGTGGGGATGCTCCCTGCAGTAAGGCTGAAGCCTCTCCTGGTACGTGGGATCATTCCATCCCCTATGCAGGACTTTCCATTTGCCTTTCCTAAACTTCATGATTTTCCCACTGGTCTATTCCTTCTACTTCCGGTGGTCTCCTTGAGTGGTAATCTTGCCCTCCAACATAGGAATTACTAAGATGCCAATGTGACACATCACCTGCAGCTGGATGAAAATGTTCATGAATACAGTCATAGCTATTAAAGATATTTTCTTTTGATCTTTCTAATCTTTTTCTTTCATTAACATCCCTCAAAACTATATCCACCATTAAGTTTTTGATTTTTTGCCTCCTCTCCTCTGATTGTTATCTTTTTTGAGCTATTTTCCTTATCCTCATTTTATTCAGCGAAGAGGATAAAATGAAATACTTCATGGAAAAAGGTTAGGAACAGGATGAATCAAAATACAGTCCAAGATTGGAGAAAGCAGAGAAACTTGAGTGATACAACAACATGTTCTAAGGACGTTTTTGAAGGTCCTGAACAACATTCTCTGTCAGGTTCACTGACACATTGTTAGTGCTGTTCTTAACATGTTGGAAAGCATCAAGACGTTCTGCTACCTTCTAAATACAGAACGGACAGTCAGCTCAGGTTTGTGCCACAGTCTGTTGCTGGTTTTCTGCTAAATCTAGCTTCTTTAGACTTTGATATTGTACCCTGAAAAATAGGTGCCTCATCTAGAGATGCTTTCATGGCTTTCCAGTATAATTTCCTCCAGTAAGAGGAATTTGTTGCTAACACCAAGTTAAGTAATGACTTAATTCAGAATTTACAGGAATGCTGTCTATGGGATTATGCGTGATGTCTTTGCATACCCATAATAGTGTAAAAATACATGACATTGTGATACATTTTTCCTTGTTTAATAGACAAAAAAAAGGATAAAACCAACATCGTACATTTCTACAACTTACACACTTTAGGAAGTTCAAAGTTTTTAAGATGTTTCTTTAAAAGGATTCAATCCAGGAGGCGTTTTATTTGTCTGCATAACTGTAATCAACTTTCTGCATTCATCTCGCCAGGGATTCCCAACCTTACCTCAGTGCTGCTGCTTGTCTCTGCTTGAAGATTCAAATGATCATCAGTGCAGCACTTTGTTTTCCTATGATATACTTGCAGTCCAAAGCTAAACACTTGTATTTTTCCTCTAAACAATATACCTTAAGAATCTTGAGAATACAATAAATCCATTAGGATCAGGCTTTTTTTTTTTTTTTTTTTTTTTTTTTTTCTCCTGCAGGATTGTAAGAGATGGAATAAACTAAGATCAGCTCTAAATATCAGTCAGAGGTTTTTACACCCATTTTATTCCTTCTAACATTCAAATGATTCAAGAAAATCTGTGTTGTGGACATAAAGCTGTAACCAACAACCTGCTATTTGGAGTGCTCTAAGTTCAGAAGTTCATAACATGTCTAAAGGCTGTAGCGATTTCCAGTAGGCTTATTATTTTCTGGACATCTGAAACATAGGACCTAACATGAGCCCTCCTTAATGCTTGAAGCTTTAGTGGCTACAGAGAGCAGCACTTGAAACACATACACTGAAAAGGCAAATATCAAACTGCAGTTCTCCTCTAAGGACTAACAAGGACCTTTACTATAAAGGTTGATAGTGGACAAATGCCATTTTTCAAAAATAAATTCTTCAGGTACTAGCAGACACTCTTTTTAGAACTTTGAAGCAATTTGATGAAGTTACCATGAAGCTCCTCCCTTTCCAAACTGCTCTTGACTGACTTCTCTGAATTCCCCTCATCACTATCTCTGCTCTTTCTGTTAGCTTCGCACTCCCACACAGATCCTGTTGTTAAGTGCTAAGGACTGTCAGACTGTTTATTTCAGCCTTGCATCGCCTTTGAATGCGCACTTGCTTTGGCATCATTGGTCTCTGCAGTACAATCCGTGAAGCTGCATTTGACTTGACCTTACTTAAATGTCAAATTAATTTAGATATTGAAATGCAGTTTCTGCAGTCCTTCATTGTGCAATTGTCTCTGTAGCATGTTTGCCTAGTCAGTGGGAACTTATTTTTAATTTTACTGTTCATATTAGCTCAATTCAGATGAATATTAGTTTGCATGACTGCAATGCTATCATACTGGCTGCATGTCTTTTTGTCCCCATCCACTGTCGGGGAGCCTTCGATACGATCCGAAGAGTGAGATTAAGATACAAACGAGGTCAAATGCCATACAACCTTGTAAGCTTTATTCTCATAAGTGGGATAGGACAGAGAGAAGAAGAGAAAAAAGAAAGAAAAGCAAGCAATCGGGAGAGGTGCAGCAAGATTCTAGTTGCCACCACCAGTCCAGCTATGTGTCGTTGGCTCCGCTTCGGTGCAGGTAGAGGTGCCTCACTGCAGGTGATAATCCACACACGTCTCGGTGCAGGTGATGTTCCGCACCCTGGGGCAGGAGTAAATACGTGCTCCTTTTATGTCCCTATTCTTGAAGAGTCTGCCCACTTTTTGCATGCTTTGGCGCTTCTCTTCACCCAACTGAAGTGCAGGCACCGCTCTGTAGACATGGCTGAGCATTGTTTGGGTCTTGATGGAGATAAAATGCCTGGAGCTGATACCACAGTCCTCCCAGAAGCAGGATGCCAAGGCCAAGAAGTCATAAATTGTATGGAGATAAGCTATCCCAGTCTTTCTGGAGATGGGATGCCAAGGCATAAATTGTATAGAGATAAGACACCTTGAGCTGATGGATGGGATGCCTAGGTCAAGAAGTCCTAAATGGTACAGCAACAATGTTGAGACAAACACAGTCTGAAACAGTCTCTTACAGTTTTACATATGACAGGCCTGGAAGGAGGGGGTGGAGTTGTTCTTTATGTGAAAGAGCAACTGGAATGTATGGAGCTCTTCCTAGTGGTGGATGAAGAGTGAGAACTTATGGGTAAGGATAAAACAGTAGGCTAACATAGGTGGTGTTGGTGTACATGATTACTGCATGCACCTGATCAGAGAGAGGAATTCGAGGCCTTCTACAGGCAGCTGGAAGTGGCCTCACACTCGCAGGCCCTGGTTCTCATGGGGGACTTCAACTGACCCCTGAGGCTGAGGCTTGATCTGCTGGAAAGCATTTTTGCAGTAAAGGACATGGGCATCCTGGTTGCCAACAAGTTGACCATGAGCAAATGCTGTGGCCAGGAAGGCCAATGGGCTTCTGGGGTGCATCAGGAAGAGTGTGGTCAGCAAGTGGAAGGGGCCTTTATGCAGTCCTGGTGAGGCCACAAGTGGAGTACTCTGCCCACGCCTGGCCTCCACGGCATGAGAGAGACCTGGAGCCACCGGAGAGAGTCCAGCAAAGGTCTGAGGAAGTGATTAGGGGAGTGGAGCATCTCTCCTATGAGGAAAGGCTGAGAGAGCTGCACCTGTTTAGCCTGGAGTAGACTGAGAGGGGGTCTCATCAGTGTATGCACTGATTAAATGCACTGGGGGAGTGTCAAGAGGATTGGGCTGGGCTCATTTCAGTGGTTGCCAGGGATAGGATAAGAGGCAATGGCTACAAACTGAAACACAGGCATTCTGTCTGAATATGAGGAAGAACTTCATGACTATGGTGGTGACAGGGCACTGAAATAGGCTGCCCAAAGAGGTTGTAGGGTCTTCAAACCTGCCCAGATGTGATCCTGTACAATATGCTTTCAGTGACCCTGCCTGAGCAGTCTGAGACTAGATGGTCTCCAGAGGTCCCTTCCAACCTCAACCATTCTGTGATTCTGTGAATATTGTAAAGTTGTGATGATAACAGGCAGCATGAGATGGTGAAAAATGTTTGTAAACAGAGCAAATAGGACAAATGATGGAATTAAATTTGGTGATTATTTTTGTGAAATACGTGTAAATACTATTTCTAATTTCTGTTCTCTTGCACAGTGACAGTTGTATGAAATCTATATATATGGATCTATTCAAACATTATTCATTCCAACTGCTTCCCAGACAAAGATAAGAAAGGTGTTTTGTTTTGTTTTGTTTCTCTACTAAAGATCATTGATACAGAGCAATGTGAGACTCTTACCTTAACTCCTACTCTTACTTCAGGCCTTCCCTTTTTCTTTCATCTAGAGGCTACCTCTGGAGCTGATGACCTTTGTTGTCATATGGAGGAATGAATCACTTTTTTTTTTTATGAGATTTAATGTAAAGGATAGTTTTGGAAAAGAAACGATAGAACCCCCCGTAATCACCTGCCTTTCATCTCTCTCCTTCCATCTCTAACTTCTGAATGGTGCCTCACAGAAGAGAACAGGTAGGAAAAAAATGGCACCCATTAAGTCAAACTAATGACAACACTAATGGTTACCTACTCTAGATTTTTTAACTAATTCAGCATATCACTACTTGCTTGAGGAGAGAATTTCCCATTCCAGTGATCTATGGAGAGCAGGATTGAATAATGTGGGACCGATGAAAACCGCAAACATTAGTTTCCACATCTTGGGAACTGTACCCTCAATAGGAACTAACTGTCTAGAGAAGAAGAGTGGCTGCTTGTATCTGTCACTTCAGGGAATTTGCCTGAGTAGCAATTTGTATAGAGGGACAGGAAGAGATTAGTGAAGGATGAGTCATGAAATATGCTCACAAAGGCAAGCATTTACAAGCATATTTTGAAGACCAGAATCATGAGGAAATAAACTGTTCTGGAAACAAAGTAGTATGAGATAAGGTGTCAGCTGGGAAAGGCAGGTACCCAGCAGACAGGCAGGATGGTTAAACTGTTGGTAGGTAAAACAAACAAATTAAATGAGAAGATAGAAAACATAGGCAACAATAAAAAGAAAAAGGAAAGGCAAAAAGAAAAAAAAATAATGTGGATGTATTTCAATAAAATAAGTTTTGGAGCATTTTTCATTCATTTTATTTTCATTTTTATAGCCCATTCATTTTGGCCTGGAACAGAATGGACAAACCAGGAATGGAGTGAGGTTGTTGCACACCTGCTGGAGTCGAAGTGCAGGATGTGCAACCGTTGTCTGTTTGAGAGAAGACAAATAACAGGATGGGCTGTCACAGAGTTGGTTTCCGAGTCCTTCATTTTTATGCTCTTTTGGCAGAGTTACAAGGAGGGCTGCATATTCTCATTAGGCAGATGGAAAAGAAGTGCACTCTCTTAGGCCATAGCAAAAACCATATTTAACTTACACCATTCGGTACAAGATGTGAGGCTAAATCCATGTAAAAAATGTGCTAAGCTTCTAAATGTGCATCAGTATCGCTGTTGTGATAGAGCATGCTAATGTGCTGTGGAACAGAATAGTTGTTAAAGCCTTTTCTTCTTTTATTATTTTGAAAGTGAACCTAAGGGTCTATTTGTTTCTGTTTTGTATTCAATATTCTCAGTATTTCTCAGCACTTACATGGTTTGATGTAAGCGCGTTAGTATAGCAAATTCTATCCCAGTGGGATTTTATGTTCTTCAAAACTTTAATAACATTTGTACCGCAATCCTTTCTGCAGTAACTGTATTATTTTATCCAAATCGGGCCTGGGTTTCAATAGTAATTCTTGGAAAGTTGATTAACAGCCTTTTCAGCTTTTCAGACAATTGATTCTCCTAGGAAAGCACGCAAATACCCTGTGTGAAGTAGGCATATCTAAAATAACTTTGATGATTAGGTGATTTTTATTCCTGTTATCTACAAACAACAATGAAAAAAGGTATTTTTGAGTACTACAAAAGCATGTGCAGAGAACAGCATTAGCTGTGATTACTGGTGCATCATTAGCATTCAGGAGACAGTGATGTTACTTTTTGTTTTGCTCTTTTCATCAGTTTGTTTCTTTTGATGGTTTCCTCATATTCTGGGTAGTATTATTTAGAATAATGAATACAAAATTAAGTTGGCTCTGTAAAATAGTGCCCTTTTAAACATACACTTTTTTAGTATCTCCTATGTTTTTAGCATGGGACAGAAATCATTCTGTGCCAATATTTTTAGAAAGAAAGGGGAATGATCCTGCTGAATTGGGTAAAGCAAACCCCAGCCATTTCTTTCATCTCAGTTAAAATTTTCCAAATTTCAGAGCTTAAAGAAATTTAATGTCTCCATTTACCCTTTAGCTTCTTGGTCAGATGTTTTAGGAGTAGATGGGAGGAAGACTTTTGAATCCCCCCTACCTCCTTATTTCTTCCTTTCTTTGAAGTACTGAGTTTTAGTGGTGCTTATGGCAGGTGAGAGCTGGAATCACATCATTTCCACAGCCGGCTTGGCTGCTAAGCTGGATGTTACTGGAGAGTTCATCACGGACTCTCTCCCAGTCGCACTCCTTACTGGGAGACCTTTTTGTGCAGGGCAGCTGGGTCTCTCTTCCCTGCCTAAGGGCTGGATATGGCAGTTAGTGCCAGGAGCCTCAGCTGGAGCATCTAATTGATTGGGACTAATTGAACGACTGCTTAAGCAAGTACTTCTATTAGTTTTTTATTATTATTTTGAAAGATAGCAGGCAAGATTCTAGCTACAATTATTCTAAAGTTTATATAAATAATAGCTTTCAGCAATAGTGCTAGGTTAGTTTGTTACTACTTTGAGTGAGCTGTTCCAAGAAAGAAAAGAAAGAGATAATGGGTGCATTTGTATGAAAACAAGAATAGTTTAGCAAGTGGATTCCCTAAATATTTCTCATTCAGCCTTCAAAATACCCGGCAACTCAGAAAGCAATGTTTTCAGTAAAGAAGCAAGACACTTGTTCCCCTGAATGTTTGGAAACGGTTTAAAGTAACCATGACTAAAATGAAAGGCAACAATATTTGGCAAACCTGCAATAAGCTTAGTTCCCTAGAAACATTTTTTATTTTGTATTTGATAAAAGTACTGATGCCATACCTGGGAAATGGAGCTCTCTGGGGAATAGCTAGGATTTTATTTAGCTTGTGGGTTTTATTTTGTTTATTTGTTTTTCCTTTTTAACAATAAAAAAGGCTTCTTGTGCATCAAAAGGAAAGTTCTTTGGAAGTACTTATAAGAGCTCTGTGGATAAATCTTATCTCATGGGGCTGATTTGGCTTTTCTATCAGAATAAAGGCAAATACATTCAATTAGTTGCAGGATTTTAAATGTAGCTTTTGTGAAAAAGTTTCCCCCCTGTACATCATTAAATGCTGAAATTAAACTGTGTGCTGCCCATAGCAATATGCTTTCAATTAAGTGTAATTCACTAATCTATACTCTGAAGATTTTTTTTTGAGTGCAGAAGCTTTCATCACCACGTGATCCTCTACAGAACTTTACATGTTTTTTTAAATAATAAAAATTGCTTCTTATGAAGTTGTATAGTTAGATCAGCATGTTAAAAGCACATCTGTATGCTGCTGAAAGGCCTGTGTGAAGTGAGAATGATTCTGGTGTTCTTAATGCCTAAACTCTTTAATATATCTGGAAATTCCATTCCTGGTACACACTTCATTCTGAAACACAGACCATTAGAGAGAATAGATGTTGTCTCAAAAAGTTTGGGTTGTGATTGTGTTAAACCAAAAAAAGCTTGCCGGATAAGATAATGTGCTAACAGCTCTTGCCAAATTATTTCATTTACTGAAATTCTTTCTTAAGTTAAGAGAAATCAAAATGAATGGTTGCATTCTTTTGTTTCAGGAACTGCAGTTTGAGAGATTGACTCGAGAACTTGAGGCTGAACGTCAGATTGTAGCTAGCCAGCTGGAGAGATGTAAGCTTGGATCAGAAACTGGAAGCATGAGCAGCATTAGGTAATGTACGAATTGCTAATTTCTTTGTTCCAGTAATGAATTAACATGGAGAACAAATTGTATTGATCATCGTCTCAAAAATTATACGTGAGGAAGCAAGAGCTTTTAATAGAATTTGCAAATTTGCATTTTGACCCATTTTTTTACAGAATGTTTCAACCAGAAGATGAGTTTCTATGCAATCTGGTATGTGATTTATACACTAATAAAATGATAGCAATTCATTGACTTGCTGTGATATTAGATTAATAACCAAAACTCCCATTCCCACTACCGATGCAACTACCATTTTCAACCAAAAGCATTTTAGCTTCATATTTGAGAAAATGTATTGATGAGTATCATTCCATCATTTAAAGCATTAAAAGCTTTAGAGATCATTTCAGAGGCATATACAGTACAATTATGTAAAGCTTGTGCTGATCTTGCATCAAAATGTAATGATAAAGTAGGAGTCTCCTCCTTTTTTTGAAGCCTGGCTTTCTTAAATTAGGTTGTTCTGGCACAGTGGTTGGATGATAATAGGATTATTTTAAGTAAGTGTGGTAACGAAAGGAAGCTCATCTCTGGACACCTTGGTTGGGAATAAAGGTTTTGTATTTTTTAGATTTTTCATGGTAGTTAATTTGTTTTCTCAGGTGAACATAATAAATGAAGCTGGTATTCATTTCAGTTTCAAGGATCCAGAAGGAAAAATATGTATTGTATTCCTACTTCACCAGCTCAGCATCACTCTTATATAAAATTAGACACTGAATGGACACAATTTCTGTTTTCATGATAAGTGTGATATCTTTCTAATACATGAGATGAAGCACGATATGATGAGCTTAGTAAAGTGTTATGTAGTATTAGTAGAAAAAGAACAAAAAAATCTGTGACTATTGTATGAAGCTTTTTCTTAGTTCATGCAATTCAAGCTGCTCCTCAATCAAATATGTGAATATTTTCTAAGATATGTAGGAAATAATTACTGAGAAGATGAAACAAAAATGGTGAAAGTAACAGTTCAATTAAAACAGCAGAAGGCAGGAGAATCCTTCATTAATTCAGCAGAATCTGTCCATAAAGTTGACTTAATTATGAACAGTCTTAACAATAAATCAATTGAGAATTGACTTCCTAAAGAGAAAAGAATCTTAGTGCATGCTGTATATTCTTTTCTACCAATGAGATTTATATGAAAATTATATTAGAGAGACCATATTGCTTAGAGTTCTTTAAACACTTAAGTAGCTTTTTTGCAAGGTACTACAGTATTATATTTGTCACTTAAGTGCATTTCCACATTACTCTAAACCTAATTCCTTTGAGATTATAGATTCAGGTTCAGTGAAGATTAATTATAAAAAGCCATAAAACAAAATTAATGTAGCATGACTTCATGTCAACATTTAAATTTAATTTGCTTTCCTTCTTTAAAAACAGGATTTCAGACTTTAAAAAATGCAAGTGATGAGGATGGTTTTAAATATGCAGTTTAAGTCTGTTATTTGAATTTTTATTTAAGGAACAGAAGATTCTTGAAGTTAAAAATAATTGTATTCTCATTCATGGGGTGGGAGGTGGGAAAGAAGAAAAAAAGAAAAAGAAAGGAAATTTCACCTTGCTTCTTCCTGGGAAGATTATTGCCCCCAAATCTGACTCTGAACATGATGGCAGCCTCCCTGTAAGACTTATCACTGGTTTGGGGAAAAGAGACAGGGATGGTCAGAAGAGGAGATTTATGGCTAAGGAATGAGAGCCGAAAGGACTTAAGATGTACAATTTCTTCTTGGCCCACTATTTGGGGAAGCTGGTAGCATCTGAAGAAACCATCTGGATTTCACAATTTCTGTCCGTCATTTTTTTAAGAGAACTTTTCACTATCTGTAAATGGAGCATACTTAGGCTTGTGGTCACCTGTATCTGCTGGTTGCAAGAGCAACCGTCACACGGCTCTCCAGTTATCCGTGCCTGGAGCTGGCTCTCCCGACTGCAGAGCTCAGTCTAATGGACGTGCAGGCTGCCTAGGAACAGAGGAGGAGCTGCCTGCCTCTCCCTTCCCCGACATCCTTGTAGGAAG
>JAUBNY010000002.1:6777029-6796158 GCA_032275445.1 Crypturellus soui | reverse complement strand
TATTTAAAGTGATTCTAACTGTAAGTCTTCTATAGAAGTGAATATATATCCTGCAATGATGTCACCAGTGCTTGATGACATCTAGGGTTATTATTCAGATGCTCTTGCTTATTAAGGAATAATCAAACTGGACTGATTGTAATCAGCATATTTTAGTACTGTAAAGTTTCTTTTTTTTACCACTTGGAAATAATTCATTCAAAATATCTGAAAGGATTTTTTTTCTTGTTAATTTTTATTACTCATGTCTGTTAGTAGTCGAGTATCTAAAAGTACTATTTGGAGCATCTGTCCGTATATGAAATTTTAGTCAGACTAAACTAACTTGTGGTGCTTACTTAGCATATCTTATCCAACATCTTAGGCCATGTACAGATACACAAAAACAAAAGTACATGCTCAGAAGTTTAATGTCAATTAGATTTCATTGTGGAGTTATCAGGAAGCTTTGCCTCTTTCAGTCCGCGCTTTCCTGAAATTTTCATATATGTCTTAAGATTGTGCATCTCAGGACCGTGCTAAAGTCCTGCTATATTTGTTTTCATTCTGGCTTTCTGCACTGTCCTTGAAAACTGGTACTTGGCCCAAAAGAAGTCAGGTATCCAGCTGTAAACATTCTTGTGGTTCAGTTCTGGATCATTGGAGACCTCGTGTGCTTTTTTCTTGCCACAGAAACCAGGATCCAGAAAGTAGCATTAGATGTGTTTGCATAGTAAATTGCACAGCAGATCCAGCTCTGGAACAAGGCTGTAAACTTCTCATCGATCTAGCTGCACAACTCAGGTTGGTCAACCCTGTTGAGAACCAGGTCTAAATAGCGAGGATGGGAAGCTGCATTAGTTTTGCACAGTTTCTAGGATATCAAGTAATATCTCTGTACTGTATTTTGTCTGTGGACATACCAGTTTGTCCAGAATAGTTTGGGTTAATAAGAGTTAGTTTCTCTGTCCAAAGTTTTGCTCAGCTGAAGGGACACAAACACTTCAGTTCTTGCTTAGGGTGATTCACTAACCTTGGAGAGTTGGTTGTGAGCACGCAAGGAAACACTACTGCTTTAGCACAGTTCATCAACTCTGTGCCGATGTATCTCACAGTTGAGATGCATCAGATTAGCCAGAGTGGGTTTTCCTTGTTATGTGCTTGATTTTTAGATGCTTTTAGAGGCCTAGGGGACTGAAGTCCCCCCTAGAAGTCCCTAAGTGTACCGAAAGGATGCCTTCTACTAGGCAGCAGTTCTTGGCTGCAGAAATAAGAGGGAAGCAGTGGCCTCTGCTATAGCTGGGTAAAATGTTTATACTTTATATTAAGGCAGAACTTTGGATGTTCTTTGATGTGGCAGTGCTGGCATGGTGGCAAGCAACCAAACAGCTTGCTTTGCTTGTGCATTGCAATGAGGAGCCTAGTCAAGCTGCTTCTGGGCCATGTCCTTCAACCTGTCCTTCTCATTTGTACTGATGCCTGACTATTTTTAAGCACCTCAGTCTCTGTTCATTTTACGTATATACAAACATACTTCAAATTTCTTAATTCTCCATGAGCATGCAAATGCTTTGAGCCCCTCAAAATAAAAGCTGAGCCAATTGAGGGTGTGTTTTTTTTTTTTATTTATTTACAGAGATGAAAACAAAATCTCTGTGGCACTTTGGAGATTATGCTACATGCTTTCATTTATTCTTTTAAAATAATTAAGACTACACAGCACCAGAGAATAGAAAGACTGAATAAGCAATAAAATAGATTGCAAGCATACACATGTAACAGATAAGGAAGCTATGTCTTTACACAATCAAAAAATCCACTGGACTTGCTTAAAAAAGCTCTGTTTATTTGCTGGTTAGTGAATTCTTAAAACTTTAAGTTTCTGTTTTCTGTTTTTATCACTTTTTAATTTTTTTTAGCAACTTTTGTTAATTTGATGGAATTCTTACTGTTTGAACCACGTAGGCAGCTCAAATGTAGACAACACTTTTCTTTAACACATAGTTGTAAGTTGGTCAAGCCCTACCATTTTTTTTCTTTTTTTTAGTTTAGCTGCATTTCATCCACATCTTAAATTAATGGGAGTGATTTGCTATTTACTGTTGAAAATTTCCTGAAAATATTGCTATATATGTTTGAGCATCCAGAGGAAAATATAAAAGCTTCCATTTTTCTGAAAGTAGCAAAAATATCATCTAATTTACTGACTTCCATGGAAAGCATACCTCCATTGAAAATGCTTTATTCCATGTAGTTCTCTCTGAGGTGCATATATTATACAGTTCATTAAATGGGAAATTGTTTTACCTTAGAAGCATATGATTTTTGTGAACTCTATGAAAAATTGTTCAGCATTAACTGATAAATCCCTAAGATCCCTAGGATTTCAAGTATATTCAAGAGATGAAATGCCTGGTTACATGAGGAGGAGATCATTTTGATTGTGTTGGTTAAATAAAATTTCTGCTTTGATTTTATCCTGGACAGTTGTGGATGTTAGGTCTAATATAGGCTGCTTGTTGTAAAAGGATGTATGATAGTGTTGCATATCACGTGTACAACATGTGACGTTTCATATAGCCGGGAACACGCAGCACTGGCACAAGCAGCACCTACAGCATCAGCTGTTGCACCAAGTTAGGGAGAAACTCTACGCTAGCTCCGTACTATATACCGTGTATGTGTGTGGCAGATGATATAAGCAGCAGAGAAGCTAAGATATACCTGTATACAGTTACCAGGAAGGTATTTATGCTGTCAAAGCATTGCTGTGTTACTCCATATCAACCAGAAATAGGCTTGTGCTCTAGAACAGAAGTTGCTAGACTTTGTAAAACTTGTGTTTCAGACTCAAACCTAATTCTAGTTGTTAGTTGTCTGTCTTACTGTTGTAACTCTGTAATCTTTGCTATTGTGTAAAGATAAGAATTAGTTTTTCTGTGTTCTGTACTACACATGAATTTTTAAAAAATCTCTTCAAAGAAGAAATTAAGAGGTATAATAAAGTGGCCAGTGCTAACTTTTTCAAGAAGAACATTTTTAGTACTTCTTTCAGTTAAATTTGGAAAAGATAGTTTTAATTTTTCATGACCAATATGATTGTTCACTGTGATGAGAGGACTAGCTCAATGGTTGAAGAGCTTTGATTTAGATGGGGGGAAGATTGGGTGGACTGTTGGGTTTAAAGGATCATTATCAACAACACCAAGTCCAACTGGCAGCCAGTGACTATTGGTGCCCTTCAGGGATCAATACTCTAGGACCAAAGCTATTTAACATCTTCATTACCCATCCAGATGATGGGAGTGCACAGTCCATAAATTTGCTGTATCAAATTGCGGGGAGTGGTCAGTATATGGGGGGCAGGGCTGCTATTCAGAGATCCCTGCAGGAGTTGCAGAAACGGGCTGACCAGAACGTCACAAAACAAAACAAATGAGTCCTGTGCCTGGAACAGAACAACCCCTTGCAGCAACGCAGGCTAGGGCCAAGTGCCTCAAAAGCAGCTCTACACAAGCAGACCAATGTGTCCTTGCAACAAACTTCAGCCGACTTCATTCTGGGCTGTAGTCACAAAAGTGTATCCAGTAGGTCAAGGAAAGTGATTCCATCCTTCTGTTTGAGCCTCAGGAGGCTACATCTTGAATATTGTGTCCACTTTTGGGCTCCTCATTCCAGAAAGACATCAGCATACTGAAGCAAGTCTGCGGGGTGGTCATCAAGATGGTTTGAGACTGGAGCATGTGGCATATGGAAGAGAATGAGGGAACTGGGGTTGGTGGCCTTTGGAAGAGAAAGGTGTCGAGGGGGTCATATTTCTGTTGGTATTTAGGTAGCAGAAGGGTGTAATGAAGACAAGGCCAGGCTTTTCTCAGAGGTATATTGTGAGAAAATGAGATAAGATGTAAAGACAACATTTTTGACCATTAGGTTTAGCGTTTAACTAGAAAGGGATTGCACAGAGGGCTTTACATTTGCACTCTTGGAGATATTAAAAAGTGACTGGGCAAGGCCATTACTGTGATGAGCAAACTGCTCTTGTTGCACCTGCTTTGAGCTGGAGTTGGACTGCATACCCCCAGGGGTCCCTTCGAACCTAAATATTTCTGATTTTTATTATGATTTCAGCATGAATATTACGATAATGGTTGTATTAAACATCTATGATGTTTCACACAAAATCCTGTATTTCAGGAAAAAAACTCTCTTTATAATCTGAACTAATGAATATATGACTTAATTTTGCTCATAAATATGGTAATTAAAAATAAAAGTGGAAAAATATATAGTTAGGCTATACCATAGAGCAAAATTTGAGCCAAAGGAAAAAAGATGCAGGGTTTCCTTTATACTATGATAGCTGGAAACTTATTTGTATGCTAACTATGAGTGTTTGGTCAAAACGTATTTAGAAAATAATATATTTTCAAGTGCATTCATGCACCTTCATTACTAGAAAACTGTTTTGACTGCATTTGGGTCTTTCATCAACTCAACATACTATCAGTCAAACATGTCAAATTTTCATATTGCTTTAGTTAGAGACAAAAGGGCTGTCAAGAAGCTTCTAAATTTAAAATATAAGAAAGCCAATTTAAATTAATCACAAATTAGAAATAAACTTAAAAAAAATGCACAACAGCTATATTGGAATAGAAATAAAAATGTAATACTCTCACCTTTTTTTATTTATGACAATGTCAGGTGTAATTTTTGTTTTTTTTTTATACATGAGGCAATAGTATGATATTAAAAGTAAATACATCCAAAAATAGTTTTCTTTTATTAGTGTTCTTTAAGAAGATTAGTTTCTCAGCAGTTAGCAGAGAAGATTTTGAATAGACTTTTGATGACAAATGCTGCAGCTCAGAAACTCCCAGCTCAGTCTGGAATGTGTGTTTGCTCAGTAGTTTAGAAGCTGAATAAGATTAAAGTTCTGTCACACGCTGTTGCGTATATTCACCGGGGAGCACGTGAAGCTTAACAAGTCATGATTGGTTGAGCTTGTCAGCAGAATTAATCAAGAGTGTATTTGAAAAGAAAGATGGAAATAGATGCAGTCAGTTTTCTGAAAATGCTCCTCACAAATTTTACTATGAGTCTGACCATTTAGCTGAGTGGGACAGTGTTTTGATTTTTCTTTTTTTCCCACAATTATTTTACATTACTCCAATTGACCGGACAAAGTGGGACCCTTTAGAAGAATGGGGATATTGCTACTCCCTGAAGAGCAACGAAACTTACTCACGAAAGGAAGAACTTCAAAGGACGCAGAGTACAGGAGGCAAAGGAAGCTCAGTTAAAAGCATGAAGCTTACAGTTTTCGGACTGACTGTTGAGTTAAGAGAGTTTCTATAGAAATGGGAGTGAACATCAGGGTGAGCACCAGTCAAACCTCAGAATAATGGAATGAAATTTCTCAGGTCCAAGGAGGACTGTGTAGACTTTGCAGCAACTCAACATCTCTTCCAGTTGGCTAAGACTGGGTAGAGAGGCAGGGACCCAGTTGTGAGGAGACCTGGGCAAAATGTAAAGGGGAGAAAAACCTCTAGTTGATTTCTGCAGGGGAAGGATGAAGTGTTTTCTCCAAGGTTCTTCTGCTTAAATGTTAAGCTCTAATTTTTACTCTAAAAGTTGTGGGGGAACTGGGGAGTTGTGCCTTAAGGAGAAATATAGTCTTAAGGAGAAATATATATCCATTCCAAACCTTTGATCGCTTTAGGATCTCATCATAATTCATAAATCTGAAGCAGCAAGTATGTTTTAGGAGCTGTATGTATGCATTTGTGATCTGCTTTTTTTATTATAACACTAGAGAAAAAAGTTCCTCAATATTTTGCTTTACTTCTGTTTTGCATTTAAAAGCATCTTTATAATGTTATTTGCTTACTGAAAATGGTTAACAAGCAGAAATCAGTAATAAATATGCAACATTCTAAAACTCAAAGTTTACCCTAAAGCTTTGCATTGAACAGGAACTGTCTATAGAAGACAAGTATGTAAGAGCAGCATATTTAATTTCCCTCTTATGAAAGTATTATATAAAATCCATGGAAAGCAGTGCTAGTAAACTTATTTCTCCATTAGTGGGTAGTGCAGCACAATAAAACATTCCTATTACATGCATTTAGAGGGGATTTATAACAGACTCAGTTCTATTGAAGAAGAATATTGATTTTGTTAATTTATCTAGGATTGGTAAAATCTCTACAGATGACTCTTAAAAAATAAACACCATGCATATTTTTAATATATATCTGGCAAATACATGTATGATAAAGAGTATGTTGTTAGTATTGTGATATACGATTATGTCACTTAGGCATGTCACACTGGTGTAGTATGAGCCTGTGTACTCGAGTACTCACTGCATAAAAATCCAATATTTAAGAGGTAATTTAAGAAAACACTGAGAACAAAAGTTTATATGAAAGAAGGAAATAAGAAGAAAACATTACCATTTTTGAGTTATACAGCTTTTCTGTATTTCCATCAATGTAACATTTGTAGGGGAATTTTGTTGCTTCTCCATAATGAAACACAGCATAGAATAGAACAGCAGATACTATATAGACCCTCATTTATTGATATATAATCCAAGAAAGACTCCATTCAATAGTGTAGTTTCTATTCCTATGTATTTCTGGTGTGATAGTGGGATGTCTGAAAGCACTTTACAATTGGCACATTCACAATTCAAGTGTCTTACTGCAAGCCACATACTTGAATATTATGCTAATTTGAAATAGGAACTCTTTGAAATAGGAATGTTAGGAACTCTTTATTTATTACTGATTATGTGTTGGAGACTCCAGTTCTCTATATGTACTGACTTTTGACAAACCCTTTGTTGAAAAATTAGAGCAATGCAGTTTACTCTTGAAGACAGATAAGCACTGTTATAGATCGCCTGAGGAAAGCATAAAAACTATCATTTGAAGCTTAACATGTTCAATATCCATCAAGGATGGGACACAAGTGACAAGACTATTTCTCTACAGCCCATCTCGCTTTACTTTTATACTACCTTGATGGGCTCTGCTTTAGTAATTTGACAAAATTTTTCTTGTCGTTCTCCTTATTTATCAGGTCTAGATCTGTGTTTGGCCTGGGGGAAACTGAAGTCAAGACTAGGGAAAATGCTGAGGGAAAGTGCCTTGGTATTATGAAGTTCTTGTCCATGAAAGTTGATTTTTTAATTTAATTTAATTTAATTTTTATTTAGTGCTTACTAATAGTGCTTCTGAATTCAAAGGTGCTGGTTATCCTTTTTTTTTATATATATAAATAGGTATCTTAGGGCTGAGAAGAATTCTGTAGTATGATGACAGAATACAATGGCCCTAAGCAACTGATACTACATACTCTAATAGAATTAGTGTAGCCAAGCTGTAGCCAAAGAGACAGTTTAAGGAATGGGCAAAGACTATAACAAAGTCTATCGTTAACTTTGCCTACTGGCTTACAGTGTTAGACCACATTTTCAGTTGTTTCTTACTATTCCAGACTCCTCCACTCCTGTTCAGGGGATTGATTTAAGCCCAAACCTGATCCTTTGGTCTCTTCCTGAAATATGTTGCAGGAGAATCAGTCTCCAGCCCTGCCTGTGCCTGGCAATGGACCTAGCAATGATCTGGACCTGGACCAGTGGACAGACTTCACAGCTTGACCTCAGCCCTGCCTCATTACTGAGGATTTTCCCAAAGATCCCTGGGCTGACCTTGGTTCACTATTAATAGGGGAAATAAATAGATTTATTTTTCCACTGGTTTATACAAAAAAAGTATATTTTTTCTAAGATGCTTGCTCCCATCTAATGTGGTGTATGGTGGGATAGGAGCAGGATATTGGAACTGAATAAGTGTCCCCCTCTATGTTACCTCATCCTTTGCTTAGTATTGCTAGGGAAGGAGGGATCCTTCTGGTCACAGCAAAGAGAAGGTCACAGCAAAGCAGTAAACCCCAGGTGCATTTAGGATGCCAGATACGGGGACAAATATGGCAGAGAAGGAACTTCTGATCAAAAAAGTGGATGAGGAATCTAGAAGAAACTAGATATGGTGTAGAACTTGAAGGTTTGCATTTAATAGGCACACACCAGAATCAAAGGCTCTGAGACATGGAAAGTGGGATGGAGCAGGATGAGGAAAATTAAACTAGGGCAGAGTTTAGAGAAGAGTACAGCAGGAGAATAGTGCAGAAGAGCCAGGAAACTGTGTTATTTTCTGCCTGCAACAGGAGGAGCAAAGATAAAAGTTGAAAAAATCCACTAATACTGGTATTCAGTTTGAGAAATCTGTATATCAGTTGCTGCCATACTATCTGGTTATAATGACCAGATACTGCATATCTGGGCAGCAGCAGAACAGAGAAACAGTGAATACCTGGCAAGTATTCAAGTGAATCTTTGCAGTAGAATAGGCAACAGAAAGTGAGACAGTGCTACTGGGTTTCCCTCGGCAGTTTTTATGAGCAGATAGTTGTTTCTCTTCATGATTCTTTGCATTGATCCTGTAGAACACAGTTTCTCTCCACACAGACACCACTTATCACTAGGGCAGTTTAGAAAGGAAATGACCAAGAAACTGATGTTGAGTAATGCTGCTTTTGTACAAGGAGTAAGCCAGTTATAGCTGAAGGCTTCCCAGAACTCCAGGGAAAATGAATTCTTCCACAGATGAAAACAAAGCCTATCTTCTCCTTATTCTTGGAAGAAATAGTTCAGTCTTGTGAACCGAGGTTCAGAGAAATATTGCAAGCAGACTTGGTATTTTCTCTCCCTTCATCACCTGCTTCTCACCATCTGAGTTTGTGTAGGACACCTTGACTCCTGTCTTGAGCACCATCTTTGCTTTTGGTACTTTTTTTTTTCTCCATTTCTTAAGTTTATATTCTACTGTCCTGATGCAAACTCCTTTTATCTTGAAAAGATTTTAGGGTTTTTCCCATTCACTGTTACTTTATAAATTGTTTCATATACTGTGAGTCAGTACAAGGAAACCTTTCCTTGTTCATACGTGATAACGTGCACAGGAATTAGCCTTGACTTTCCTTTTGTTGTCTCCCAAATTCTGAAGGGCTAGCATAAAAGTAAACATCTTCACAGTGCTGCAACAAGTGTGTGTATATATATATATACACCAAATATCAGAGTATTGTGTCTAGGAAGTGTTATTAATATATTTAACTGAATTTTGGGAACGTCACAAATGATCACAGTTGTTTTTCTGCAGTTTGATAGCAAAATGCTTTGAATGGCTAGTGTCGCATCTTCTCTAGGCATGTTGCCTTTTCAGCCGCTAAGTGAAGATTTCATATTTTTTAATAGGTTAAACTCTTGAAACAACTAGACCAACATTAAATTGTTGTATTTTGTTTTCATTTAAATTTTCCTTATGGGTCTTTTTTTTGGATATCTTCACCATCAGTGTTATCACATAGCCTTCTATAAATCTATTTGCAAACGTCAGAGTGAAAAGTGAAATTTGTCTAGTTCCAAATATCTTCAGATCTGAAAATTGCTCTAAGTTCTCCAAATAGCTACTGCTTTCCTTGTCTGCTCCTCATGAAGAGCTAGTGGGAACCAGTGATGACCATGCGAAACCTTCAGAGCTTCTCATAGAAAAATAAAAATCGTATACCCACAGTATTTGCTAAAAGTGTTCTAGTTGGAACAAATGCTTCAGGCAGCTTCATTGCTTCCTTCAAGCAAAGAGCTTCCTTATCCCTAAAAATGCTGAGTTTTCCAGTTACAGGAAGCTGTAGCTGGCTCTGTGGTTTCTGCTCATGGTCGGCACGAGCGGTTACACAAAAATTTTTGGTTTCTTCCCTCTCCCCTCTGCCACCTGCTTCGTCCCCAGTCTCAGGGTAAAAAGAGAGACACTAATTCTTTATTTTTGGCTCAGATTTGTGGGTTTACTGGATGATATACACACATATGTCTTCAACATAAGCCTAGTGTTGTATCAGGGATTTAATGACTTGTCGTTTTACCCCAAAGCCCAGGAGTTGCCAGTGCTGGAATACCTTCTTTTCCATACATTGAGGTGTATATGGATGGAATAATATAAAGTCTCTAATGATTTCTTTTTATCTTTCTACTAATTATTATGAAGTCTGTTGTTCTAGAAAGCCCTTTGTAAGTAGAATTTTAATATTAACCGATTCAGACTACTTCAGCTAAATAGAATACTGTCGTTTAAACCACACTGATTTAGAAGCATTAGGCTGTACTAAATCATTTGTCAAAAAGCTGGATTGGTAGATGTTGAACATTATGAGAATTTTCTTCATTACAGTTGTAGGACTGATCCAATTATAATCAATGTCTCATAGCTCAGATATCCGATTTTCCTCTTCTAGTTCATTAACAGAGGGCGCTGACAGACCTTTGGGAATTCATAGCCAAATAATTTGTCAATGAGATGTAGTGTATGTAAATTGATAAATGTAGATGTTAGGAAGAAATAATCATTGCAAGTTCCTGATGAGAACTGAATACCCTATTAATAATTTGAAGTAATCACTACTTCCACTTTCTAGAATTGTCTGTTGAATATATTATATCCGAATATAGTGCATTTTCCTTCCTAGGAATATGTAAACCTCCAGACATAAATCTCTTCATATATGAAAGATATATGAAAAGCTAAACCTTTCACTTTTTTCTCTTCAGTCATTGTCAATCCCATAGAAGAAACAATAGTAGGACAACTCCACATGCATGAATCATGACATTTAGAAATGTGCTCTTGAGAAGGGAAGAGTAGTTTATGCAGTAAATTACCAAAGTCAATCTGAAAGACCCTTCTGTAGTGACATTTGCACTTGTCAGATTTTTTTCTGGTTTAAAAAAATACTCAAACTGCAAGAAAATTCTAGTGCTTTTGTTCTACTGTTGCATATCCCTCTGTCATTCATCTCTTCTCCTCTTCTTTCCTTTTCTCACTCCACTGTTTTTAGTTAGCGCTGCTACAGCTCAGCTTTGTGCTTATTTTGAACTATCGTTTAAATCCATATAAACATTGCTTCAACCTCTTTTCACCCATTACATGAAGAATTCACCAAAATTCTTACTTCTGCCTTAATTTTTACATTGATTCTCAATGAAGGCCCTTAGTTTTTGTCTTTACTGATCCATTTTGCAGGGAAAGGAGCTAGTGGTCACACTATATACAACCATGTCAGGGTTCAACTTTCTGCTGTTGCAGTGAGATGCTGTTAATGCATTATTTTGTTCCTTTGCAACGATACTTTGATGTCAATTTGTATTATTTTAAAATAAAAAAAAAGGCAAGGAAAAGGATAGTGATATAGTTACAACAAATGTCCTTATTCACATTATTAAAAGACTCTGTGGTATTAACGTCCTAGCATTAACGATGTTTAAATGATCATGGTTTGATTTCTTAATGAGTAAAATTCAAAGAAAGTACTGTAATATACGTATTGTAACCCTTAGGAGGGTTTTCATAATTTAAGACTTTTGCTGAGAATGTAGGCTATGGATGTTTTTGTTTTGTTTAAAATAATGCGGAATATACACAGTGAAGAGAGATAAATGTGACTAATCAGACTTTAGTAAGTTACTATAGTTAATTTATAGCTTATGTTTTCATAATGACATTTGGTGAGAAACAGAACTGCAGGTAACCAAGTATTTAAAAAGGAGAATATGATATTAATGTGCAACAAGCCTGTGGTTGGATAAACTAATTTTTCACTTTATCGACTTAGAATTTAAGTTAATATTAAGTGATGTTAAGCAGTAGAATTGCCAGATAGTCTTAATCTAATCCAGTGATTAAGATAAGATTTTGAGGATTTATTTTGGTTTTGTTTTTAAATTGCAAAGGCATACTCTGTTTTGATGTTATTATTTTGATGTCCTAGTGTGAGTAGCTTAGGAAACGTAATGGTTGGTTTCCTCCATCAAAGAAATTACGCAAAAACTTTCCTCATAATGAGGTCTAACGCAGACCAGATTGACAGCAGGATCAGGACTAGCTATACTAACCTGTAGTGACTTCTTAATTGCAGTAACTGAGATGGCTCTTCAAAGAGCAGGGCCTTCTTGACCCAATGTCCTGCCACAATGTGGCAGGACCGGTCACGTTGACACCTTGCTTTGCAAACCTCAAGCAGGCGGCTGTGGGCCTTGGTTCTGAGCTGCTCCTCTGTTTCGTGTTCAATGTAGCTAACGGTGTAAGTAAGAAGTGATTGTTTTTCATCTGCAATACACTTTTTGGGGGAGGGGGTTATAAAACATGACTTGGTATCCCTAATGTCCTTTTCTGCCTGTCTTGAGATCCAACATTTCCTACTTCTTCCATATTTTTCTAGCATTTCAGTTCTGATTTAGCTTACTGTCAAATCTACAGCTGTCCTTTCTCTTCCTCCTTTCCTTTTTCATTGATATAAGAATTGTATTGGTCTTTTGATGAGCAGTGATCTATTCCTTAGGAATCAAGTTTTTTTGCCTTTCTGAAATGATTGATTGTGTAAGTAGTTTATTTCTCCAGAGTAATGTCATAATTTCTGAAAACTTTATAAGCGTAATTCTTCACCAGTTAAACCTTTCTAAAAAAATATGATATACCTAAAATGTTATTCTCTGCTAAAAATGAATTTTCTTTCTCTTTGGAGGATCTCTGGATCTCAGCTGTGCTCCAGAGAGTAAGTATGGAACTTGCTAGGCTACTCACTTCAGTTAAATTAGAATGCCTCTTCTCACTTCCTCTTTGGGCCTTTGATGGCCTCTCACTCTCTGCTTCTACATTAATAATAATTTTGTGTACTTCAGTTTTACTATTGCTTCATGAAGATGAAAAATATGCATATAATCTCCTATGTGCCCTACTACTAACCTGTTCCATTCGATAGTGCTTCCCAGGTCAATCCCCGGGGCTGCAAAACCAGAAGCAATAGAGTTTAGAAAAGCTTATGTGCACTCCATAAGTGAATAAAGTACTTCCATGGAGGTCCGTTAAAAATACTGCATGCTATATTTCTTGGTAATAGCTGTGAATAGATGATTATATGCAAACACATGCACTTATTTCAGCTGACATTTTATCCATTTCAATGAAATGTGCTTGCCTTCCTCCCTTAGGCTCCTTTGAAGAGCTCAGCCTACAAGTATTGTGCCAACATTGCTGAAGTTTTTGAATTAATATATTCAAAAAAATAGCTGTGATCCATTTTGACTGATGTTTAATTTTACTGCAGCCAGCTCTGCAACAGAGTAGTGTGCAATGCAACTTTGTAAGCAGGAACACTTAATGAGGATACAAATTCTGCAACTGGTTCCTAATTTGATGACCTCTCATTAATTTCAACGGCGTTGCTTTGGTAAAGAATTTAGAAAATGATCTTTGATTTCAGCCATTTAAATTGCTAGTGGAGCTGTTACATCGGTCTTATGGGAAAAAAAAAGTGGGAGTAAAAATAAAGAAATTAAATGCAAGGTTAAAGTACAGTCTATACTTTTCCTTTTACGTTGATTTTCATAGTTTTGGCAGTACCTCCTTTGGCTTGCTATGCCATGGTTAGAGGTTAATCACATAAAAACCTTAGAGCATTTTTTTGACGTTGGTCCTTGTTTATAAGACTTAGTTGCAGGACAACACAGAAGCTTTGAGAGAACCAGTGCTGTTGCAGCTAAATTTAAATTATGTACTTATTAAATTGCAAGATTTATTTCATGGAACTTCAGACCCTTGCAAATCTGCAGAAATAAGTTGGAGTGTTTCAAGACAGAAATTCAAGGTCATTTTTCAGGAGCAATTTGACCCTTTTCTATCAGAAAAGCGAAATCTTAATTGCTTTTGGTAACACAACTTGCACAGAGATAAATACTGCAGTTTGAATTCTCTATTGAATTGTCATGCCTTTTTTCTTTAAAAGGATGAGGTCTAGATGGAGACAAGTTGATTTCCTTCTAAATGAGGTACAAATAGCACCTCATTTATTGTGAAGTTGGAAACTTTTTAAACTAGGTTCTATTAGCTCTATGTGTTTGTAATATGATAAGATGTAGCCTGATGTGAAAGATTCAGCATCAGCTACTGCTCCAAGAAGCCTGGCCTGTTGTTTCTGAAAATGATTCCTGTAATGAAAAAAATGGGGAAGGAAGGAAGGAGGGAGGAGAAGGGAAATGAATACGTAGCCAAGTAATTTGACAGGACACGGTGTAAAATCAGTCTGACATTCTTATCTCTTCCCACTGTCATCTGGATGGTCTTTTGGTAGCTACAAGGAGAAAAACTACTAAAATTAGGAAAAAAAAAAGATTCAAACATATGAGGAGCAATATACTCTTATGCACACCCATGTCATGCTAACATGCAGTCAGGTTGCAGTCGGCCAAAATAACTTGGAAGGACTCCAAGGTCCACAAGTTCTGAAATACCTAATGTTTCTATTTTTGTGGGCATCCAGAACTGCTGTAGAGCATTTTAGCTGGTGTTTATCATTTGGAAAATACTAAAAACTCCCCTAACATCAAACCATAATAAGAACACAAACTTCTTTCCAGTTCTTATTCCACTCAAGATTGATGAATTTTTTACTATTTCAATCACCATTTTGCACTTGAAACTTTGAGTTATGCCCATAATAAATAACAGTGACGTTACTGTACTACGTAAAGATACGAGTGATTGGTCCTTGGTACATAGAATAACTGAATTACTATATGGCGTTGACAGACATTTTCAGAAAAGATTTTTAAACAAGAAGAGCTATATCAACTAAAAGGCTAAGAACTATTTAAGCAGGAAATGTTTAAATGTTCTCTAAAATAATTAAGCATGAAGAGCCTCTCTCAATATATTCCAGGGTTTTTCCTTTTGAAAATATGTATTGCTTCCCTAATAGCATTGCCATTTTTGTTGCCAGGTGTTGCATGCAAGTCTCAGTGTGTTTGGTCGTTCCAAGCCTCGCACGAGACAGCTGCATGCTCAGGCTGTCTGTGAGAGTGGCAGTGACAGAGAACTTGCTTGTGAGTTTTCTGATGTTACTCTATAAAGATACAGGCAGGTTGTGTTTCAAATGAATGTGTCAAGACCTTGCTGTACACTGATATCTATACTGCCATTTCTATTTCACTGCCCCATCCAGAGCAATTTAAGTTGCCTGTGATGGTTCTATTTTTCTACTGTCAACATAGTATTGTTATAGCACTCGGTGGCCAATAGGCAGGCCTTGGGCACCCTTGTCACAACCCTGGAAGATCCATTTCCAAATGGGGCACTGGCAATGTTTGAGTTTGTAGTAAGCTTTCTTTGTCTGTCCTATGGACTGGCAGCCGGTTGGAGGCTGCCTGTGTGATACTAGGGCTGACTGTCTGGCCCTGATTACACTTAACAGGCCTTGCTGGCTCAGGGTGGCCTCCCTCTGCACCATCTGCCCACATGTCCAAGGGCTTCAGCCAAGCTCAGGCCCAGGTCCCTAGTCCTTGCGGAAGTCAGGTTGTAGCTGTTCCTGTTTCCAGCTCGGTGGTGAGCAAGGACACTCCTTGGGCAATTGCTCCATTTCCGTTCGGATGTGCTGCCACCCAGCACAGACAGGAACTGCCTGCCTTGGCCACCTGCTGCTTGTGGGGCAGGGACAGTATCCCTGCTGCTGCTGGTTATGATGTCCTGCTGGTGAGCACTTACCTTCTCACACCTCGGAGTACATGAAGCAATAGAGCAGCATGGGTCACCTCAGCCTTTGAAGAGCCTTTAGATGGCATGTGTATGTTTAGAAAGCATTGACTGTACCCCAGAGCAATGTTTTCAGCTATGCTTCCTCCTGGAAGAATCTGATTTACACACTCCGTAGCTGTTCTGCTCGCTGAACCAGCATTCAACGTGGTCATTCCTTGGTTGGGGATTCAGTGAAACACTGTACTACTGCTCCAGACAAAACCAATAAGGCAGATGAAGCCTTGGGATGTGTCTCCATGCTACCTTTAATTTGGTCTAACTGGGGTGCCCCTGAAAAGAGCAGTAGCCGTCCTGTTCTCTCCTTGCTTTCAGTGTGCTCCTTCTGTTTCCTTGCTGAGTTAGACCTGTCACTGTAAATCTTCTGGCTTAGAGGGAAAGCTAACTCCTGGAAAAGCTATTACTTTTCCCTCGGATCAGCAAGCTGATCCAAATCACTACAGAGCTGCACAATTACTAAATCTTAACACAAGGGAAGAGGCAGAAAAGTGAAGGGAAAGCAAGTCCACCCCCGCTGGCCCTAGCCTACTGTTAGATTAGATTAAGCATAATATGAAACTACACCCTGAAGGAGAAGCTTGTAAGTTTATTCAGAGAAGATTACAACTTGCTGTTAGTTGAGAATTTGCACAGCTGAGGTTTAAAAAAAATGTTTAAAAAATATAGTATAACTCCCCCAGTTGTCAGGGGCCTTTCAAAAGAGTTTACTCACAGCAATTAATACATGTGTTCTGGTGGCTTGTGGAGGTCTTTCCTGAAAAATGGACACACACTTTTGTATATGTTTAGCAATCCTTACTTTTGACCCTTTCAGAAGGGTGGAAAAAATTCAGAATGCAACAGCAAACTTGATATAGCAGTATGGCACTCACAGGCAGGTATAGTAGCCAAAGGAAGTAGTTTATGCTTCTTATATTCACAATGTGGCTGCAGCCTGTTTTCTCCTCTCTCTGCACTTCCTCCTCCCTGTCTCTACCTAGACTTTTCTCCTCATCCTCCCACCACCAGAGTGCAGCAACCAGAAGAGGTGAACACAGGCAATGCTACAGAAGATAGCAGAGGGGGTTTATGCATTATGTTCAACCATATAGTGCATCCAACACAGTGTTAGAGCATTCCAAAAAGAGACTGATAACAAGCAAAATCCTTTGGTCTTGGTTTTATCCTGCAGTTGTTGATGACTTTCAGACTAGGACAATCCAGATTTAGTACTTGATGTTTGGCAAACGACTATAGCTAAAAGCGAGGACGATTAGCCTGTTTTTAATCTAATCTTTGCTCTTTATTATGTTGGTTGTATTAAACATGCTTTGGGAAAGTGAAATAACAGATAAACATATGTGTCTTCTGAAATCTTGGCTGATCTGATATCTCCAAGGTTACTAATTATGAAACTGAAAACATTTTTCCCCAGGGGAAAATAGCCATGTGGATGCAGCCAGCAAAGTTGTGATATGCCATACTTAAGTATATTTATGTGATGGAGATTTACCCTCCAATTGCTAGTACAGTGCTTCTTGAAGGGTGCTTAAGCACTGGTTTTAGAATCATCATATTTTTGGATTACAAAAAGGCATTATTTACATAACATTTACATATATCATATTTTATAGCAAGCTAGTCTTTGCTAATGTGCCTATTCCTAGCACCTTTTTTCAGTTGTGCTTTCCAGTTTCACTCTGCCACCCAAGCAGCATAAGCAGGACAGAATAAACTGGAAGTAGTTCAAGGATAACCATTCCAAGGAGCCTCTCTGCTTTCTTCCCTTTTTGGGAGGTGGGTGCTGGAATCAGCCTCTGACTGGGCAGCAAGCCCCCCAAAACTTCTTGTCCCTTCTTCTACAGTCAAAGCAGTGGAAAACATAGCTGGACCTGTTAAGCTGTGTAGATCCTTTCCCTCTTGTCTGCCTTCGTGTGTAAATATATACAATTGACGCAGTGCTTATTGCCCCAAGACTTTAATCCCAAAGCATCTGTACACCTTTCTGCATTTTGCTTCAATCCCAAAGCATCTGTACACCTTTCTGCATTTTGCTTCAGAGCAAATCTTACTCATTAGCATTTTTCCAAACCAACAGAAAAAGAGAGCAAGTCTGAAAAATTAAAACTGAGCCAACTATCATTTTTCTTTTCTTATTCTAGTCAGCATGTAATTACAGGTGTCCCTGCAGTATAGTATAAGTCATTATCATCATTAACATTATCCTTAGGTAGGCAGTTTCAGTGCTCCAGACCCGCTTCTCCCTAGTTGTCTGGTTCTGAGTTTTGACTGCCTCTTGGTATGAGGCCATTTTTCTGGGATGAAAAGGTTTCTTGCTTGCAGTGTAGAGAACATCACAGCTGAGTGTGTATATACTAATGTTAATGTTAGGTGTAGAAGGACTGTAGCTATTTTTCCAATATTTTTATTGGAGCTATTTTATGACAATACGAATGAAAACAATTAGTTTGGCTCCCTATTCCAGAATATATGAGACAGAAAAAAAACAAACAGAATGTTTGAGTAAGTAACGCTGAGATTGGCTTCAGTTGAAAATAGGGAGATTCAAACCCTGACACTTCATTATTTCTCATCACCCTGTGCCTTGCAATAAAAATCGCGTGGCATGTCAGAGGATTGACAGCAATACTTAGGTAACAAATGCATCACTAAGAGGTGAATGTTATGTAAAAGCAACAAACGTGGTGGGAAGTAACAGTATTTCCATGATTTATTTAGTACTGTGTATACATCTGTTATAGGGAAGACAGCTGTGGCACATCCCCAAATGAAGGAACCTGCTCTAGGGAGAAGTGTCCACAACACTGTCTTGCAACTACTTTCAGGAAGAACAGCAAATAAAAACCCCGTGTGTTTTGTGGGAGCCCTGATGGGGGCCTGTAGTCCAGGTTTCCTATTTTGTTTTTTCGTGACTTTTACGCACATGTTTTCAAAGATTTTCACACTGTGACTTATCTGATATTGCCTACAAAGGAAGAATTTCTGGGGCAAAACAACTTTAAATGAAAGTGTGCTCTCAGCAGTGTTATCTAGGCAGTGCACTGTTTGCCTGGGGTATTTTGGTTTGTTTTGTCTGAGGGTTGGTGTGTTAATACCTGATGTGTACCTGCTGGCACTGAAGTCTCAGGCATTTTGCCTGAAGAATCCTAAAGGAACAAGGAATAATAAGGCAATTAATAAGTATTAAGGGATTTAGTGGCTTGCAAACCTTTTCCAGGCAAACAGAAGTGCATGTGTGGATGTAGGTCTTCAAGGCTGCATCCTGGTCTTTTACTATAATATCCAGTATAAATCTATTTCAATGTAATAACAGCTTTCTGCATTCCTGAAAGCAAGTAAAATTACTTGGAGGCCTGCAAGTCCTACATTCTATATCTTTTTCTTACTGGAAAGTATCTGTTTCTGAAATATATCCATTTTGTTTCTCTACCTTTTTTTTGGTG
>JAUBNY010000002.1:6744668-6763438 GCA_032275445.1 Crypturellus soui | reverse complement strand
AAACAAAGTTTTTAATGTAAAATGCAAATATCTGAGAATTCAAATAAAATGATAAGATAGAAGACAGATATAAAACAGAATACAGACTAATTTCCCATCTGAGGAATAAATAGAAATTAAAGGATAGAAGTTTAAGGGAAAAACAAGGAAAAATTTCTTGTGCAAATGCTGAATACAAAGCCCTGAAATTTGTTTTAATCTACTTTCAGTAGACATGAATCCTGTTGTTTTTGCTATCCTGAAGTGTTTTAAAATTAATGAGACTTATGAATATTATCAAGCTTTCTGTTCAGCTACAGGTATGTGAAATGGCACACACTAAGCTTTAAGTACTGTCTGTAATACTATAGTAGATAACATTAAGGCAAGTTTTATACTGTAATAAAATACCAGATTCTGATTTACACCTTTGTTTTCAAACACATCGTGCAGAAGTTACTTAAATTTCACAAGTCATATCCAGCTGTTAGTTTTCATTAAAGCGAAACATAGTCTCGTCTCCTACGGTACATTCTGTCAGCAGTGAATTACTTCCACTTTTTATACCTTTTGGTATAAAAACAAAGCATTAGCATGAGAGAGAATTACGTATAACTGTCTGTATCCTGCAACATAATATAGTGTATAATAGACTTGTAAATAAGTTAACCATATGGAAAGAGTAGTGCACAACCTTCCTCTTCTGTTCCTGTTTGCCATGGAAGTTTCTAAATGAATTTATTGGTGCCTGTCTGAAATAGATGCTGTAAAATGCACAAGGAACAAAATGTTGGGGCTGAATTTAAATACAAATCCTTCAGCGTAGTTGTGTATTGTATATGTCAGCGTGGAATTTAGATAAATGCCTTTATCCACCATGACCTAACAAATCCTTCCAAAGACTCACTGCCTTGTTAATCAAATTGAGATGTATTTTCAGGAGGGATGGATAATGTTCAGTTGTAAGGCAGTATAAGAGGCTGACACCTTGAAAGTGGATGATCAGTGCTTAACTTGGGACCCGTAAAACTGTGAGTACAGGCTAGAGAATGATGGGAACTCAGTATTTCGGGTACCTTCCTTAGTGTTGCAGGTGAAATGCCTAACTGACACAAAATTCTTGTCTTTCCTATTTGCTAATTCTTCATATCAGCACCTGGAGAATTGGGATTAAAGGACTGGAGCATCTGGTTTATGACGAAAGACTAAGCGAGCTGGGCCTGTTTAGCCTGGAGAAGAGAAGATTGAGAGGGCATCTGATCAACATGTACAAGTACCTGAGGGGTGAATGTAAGGATGATGGGGCCAAACTCTTCTCGGTGGTGGCTAGTGACAGGACAAGGGATAATGGGTATAAATTAAAACACCAGAAGTTCCATCTCCCTGTGAGGAAGAACTTCTTTCCTATAGGGGTGACAGAGTCCTGGCATAGGCTGCCCAGAGAGGCTGTGGAGTCTCCTTCTCTGGAGATCTTCAGAACTCACCTGGATGCCACCCTGTGCCACGTGCTCTGGGTGTCCCTGCTGGAGCAGTGGGGTTGAACTAGACGATCTCTAGAGGTCCCTTCCAACCTCAACTGTTCTGTGATTCTGTGAAATGAACGTGACTACTAAGGTGCCTTTGAAGTAGGAAAGCAGTATTTTGAAACTTATATGTAAGAAATTAAAGGTAAATATTCATTGAACAGGCCATTTGTGGTATCTTAGATTGTCTTCCTTTTGTGAATGCTTTTCTATCAGGATATCATATATTCATTTTAATGAATATTTATTCTGAATAAAGACACTTGGTCAAGTGGAAGGCATCTGGTAACTAAACAAAGTAAATAGCCATTTAAGGGTCTGCCCAAATCTTGAGAAAATAAATGCTAACCATTGCAATTTTCTTTGTACCTTTACCTGATGAGGGGAGAAGAAAGAGGAAAAGAAGGGATGGATAAAATTCGTTCCTCTGTTGTGGGAACTATCCCTTTTCAGTGGACTTTCTATTAGTGACAGAATAGCCTTGGAATGCAAATAAAGCTTGTAATCCTATGACTCAGGAAGTTATAGGATATATTAAAATAGTCGTATCAAAGAATTAATATAAATTTTAATTCTGAGTAATTATTCACATATGTCAATTGGTTCCTTCTAAGTACTTCATTTTTCCTAGAATTGTAGAATCCTAGGTAGTTTCCTGGATAAATATATCCCCAAACTATCTGTAGTTAGCCTAGAGGAAGTGAATGTTTGAAGCTGTAATTTGTATTTGTTAATGTAGCGTCTGCAAAGATGTCAAGACACTGAACTCTTATTAAAAATGCAAATGCATTCTTATCTTTTCCAAGCACCTGATAGTGGATGAGGTGCGATAAGACTGGCTCTCTGCTACACACTGCATAAATCTGCAAGCTGTGTCAGTGTGGAATGGTGGTTATAGGATCATTTAAGCTGATTCAAGTGGTAATGCAATTCCCCAAACCTGGCCATCTATTAAGTTCTCTCATCAGAACTGCATAGGTCTTACTCGTAGCGGCAGACATAATTTCATTCTCTTAAGTTATTTCTGTGGTGACTGTGATCCCCAGGTCAAGTGATGTCTAATAATGAGCTGCAATCTTGTCATAAGCATCTTATATGCTCCAAAAGGACACCGTAGTAGGAAAGGGTGCAGTTGCTACTCATAAATTTCATGTGAAAATAAATTATTAGAAATCTAAATGGAAGGGTTTAAAAAAAATCTATTCCATTATAGGTCTATAATAAGTAGATGTTTATGTGCCCTTTAGACTTTATGAAAAAATGAAGATTTATATGTTACAATACCCCTTAAGTAGATGCAAGATCTATTATTTCATGGCATAATAGAGGATAATATGAATAAGGGTTTATTATGAGACCTTTGCTCTGAATATGTAATGGCGTAATAATGCTGCAAACACCATTTTGTTGGAAAGTGTATCCATCTGGAGATTTTTTTTTAACTTCTGTTGGTTAATGAATATTTCAGATTGGTCAGACAGTCTGCCTGATAGATCTCACTTTTCAAAAAGCCTTAGACCAACTATTCATTATCAATTGATTGTTTAAGGGTTTTCTTCAGTATTTTGAAATATATCTTAATTTAAGATATAATTATTTATCTTAATTAATTTACTTTTTCCTAGTATTGGCTTTACAGAGCAATCTCTTTTTAATGAAATGAAAGCTTCAGATTATGCAAGTAGATTCTCAGTCACTTCTTGGACAGTCTCTTTCTACAGGATTTATGAGGCAGGTACATCGTTTTCTTAAATGCGGAGATCATGCTGCATCACCATACATGTAAAACAAGTGACCAACTAGCTCACTTTCCAATTTCACAGCAAGTGCTGTGATGCTACCTTCACTTCCACTGCATGTTTAAGGGTGTGGGTCTGCACTGGACTTGGGGAGGTTGGATTCACAGGCAAACACAAGCTTTAGGTGGTAGGCTGTGATTTTGTCAAAATCCATACACCAAGCAGGAATTACAGGGTTACTACCTGAAACTGGTAAGCAGAGACAAAGCTATTTGTGGGACTGCGACACATCTTCTAATTTTCCTCTTCCAGTAAACTAAATGGTCACCTACATGTCAGGCTTTGAAGTCTCCCTGGGTAGTCCCTGGGCTCTCTCAGCAACACTTTGGGCAGTCATTTCACTGAGAAAGAGCATTTTATTTTCTTCTAGTAAGGCCCTAGGACATAATATGCCCTGGAGCCCCTCTCAAATGGTACTGGTGCCCAGCCTTTAGGAAGGGTTGCTTTCATCCTTAGCGCAGCTGTGCGTAACACAAACTCCCAGACTTAAAGCTCATCTTTAAAAGCAGCAAGTCTTCAAAAGCAACTTGTTCGTGGAAGGTACCTAACTGTGCAACATGCCTTCCAAATAGTGCAGTGACTTCAAAGAATATATGACAATGAGGTAACACTGGGAAATAAAGAATGTTTCAATTTCATCTGTTACTAATGAACTTTTTCATCTGGGATCTTTCTGGAGTAATCCTAGCAATGCGTCCTATTTTTTATCATCATTATGTTTAGGGAGACTCACGTGAGAGAAATGCCAGAGGGGATAGGGATAAATAGTACTAAAGGTGCCGCTGCCTGCTAGCCTCATAGAGGTGATATGAAAGTGATAAACTTTTGAAAAGTGATAAACTTTTGATGAAATTTCCTTTTCAGTAGATCTTTTCACAGCAAGTGAGTTCTTTTAAAGGAGTCTTTTGGAGCTAACAGGCATTTTGCCGAAACAGATGGACATAGAGTTTATAGAATGACCAAGACCTGTTTTGGGCCCTAGAGGGCATGCTGGGTTTCTGAAATAGGAGTTTGGTAATTTTCAGATGAGAGATGAGCCACATCAAGAGGAATTTAATGAGGATAAGATCAACATTTTCCTGCTTCTCTTACAAATGTTAATCATTCATTTTATGAACTAAACGGTAATTATTGGCCACCTCATGGATAATGAAGGTAATGTTATGTTAATGATCAGTATTTAAAACCAAAATTATGGATGTTTTTATTTTAAAGTGTTAGGAAGAGTTGTAAGCAGCATTACCTCTACCATCATACAGAATAAAAACCTTGAAAAATTTATATGTTGTGCAAGCTGTCTTAGCTTATGGACATATATTAGCAAAGAACAGAGCTCTTTGAGACTGTTCTTTTGGGGAACGAAATATCAGAAAAAGAGAAACTCTATTTTTTATGCCTCAGTCCAAAATGTACACAGTCAATCTCTGCCCCCATCTGCTTTTTCTTTTTTCCTTTCTAGTATTTCAGCTACAGGAGGATTGTTCGGTTACTGTAGAGGATCATTGTTTTTTAGGTACTATGTATCTCAAAGATTGTATGGGTGATGGGCAATTACACAAATATCACAAATATGTTTGACTAAACTAGCAGGAGTAGATACTGTAACTGAAGCAAGGACAGCCAACCTCATTGCCAGAGACTGATAACTATATAAATATCCATAGTTAAATGTATTATATATGTGTGCAATATCAATAATACACAGGGCACTGCAGTAACTTTCATTCTTGGTAATGCAGTTTCTGTCTGCAGCAGAAAAGTAAATTTATGTCCCAAACGTTTTAAAAACTAATAAACATAACGCACTGGAAAGCTGCTCCAGTAACTGTCATATGAAAATGATGCTTTACAGCCGGCAGAAAGTATTTAAATACTTTGAGAGCTATATCTTGTCACCAGCTCTCTAGTGTTAATGTTGGATTCATGTCAAACTGTCTGTTCTGGGATTATGACCCAAACATGAAATTATGTGTGAGTTACTTTTCTGCCCACCTCACAGCTTGAGACTTTCTTAATAGGAGTCTGTGTGCTTTAGATGCCACAGGTGTGTAATCTGAAACACTAATTTCAAGGCAAATAGTGCTTGAATTATACAGTGAAATACTAAAACAAGCATAAACTGTCTGGAGAAAAATTACTTTTGAAGGCTTTGGATAGGCCAGTGGCTCAGGTTTTATGTATTTTTTCCTTTGCGTTCATTCAGTTCATAGGAAGAGAGAGGACACAAGACTAGTTGTTTCTAGCCTTATACAGTATCAAGAAAAAAAATCAGTTTTTGTACACACCTGTAGCAGAAGGACATACAACTGACCTTCACTTGTGACCAGCATCGGACCAAGTGTCACATTCAACTCCTAAATTACCAACTTTTCTAGAGTGAGTCAGCTACAGAAACAAAAGGCACAGTTATTCTGACAAATTTTCATAGGCATTCTTATTATATAAATATGAAATTGAATACTTTTAAAGGAAGAATACTGCCAAAATAGTCATGTGGTGTGGTGTATGTGTGGGGTAATTCTTTAAAGATTCTTCTGTGAAAGAGATAAAGCTCTGAGCAGAGACTTGAGACACTCCCTTCACCATGTAACTGTTTTGATCTTCGAAGCAGGACAGCTGACAGCTCATTTTCACTCCTACAATATAAGAGAGCAATTATTTTTACATTTATATGTATGAAGTTATTTATATAAATATAAATACAAATACAAATATGTGTGCATATTTGTGTGTGTGTGTATAGATATATAAAAATACAAATATTCCCTTGAATAAAAGATCTAGTTCCTAGCAGAAATTTTCCTGCTGTGCTTCCCTTCCATGTTCTTTTAGGCTTCGAATTTAACAGGCAATGTCCTAAATGTTCTCTGAAATATTTCCCTTCTGTTTGTTCCAAATGTAGTCTTTCTCAGGAAGTAAAACCACCGCAAAGGCAAGAAGAGAGAGGGAGGAAAGTAAAAGAGCACTACTGTCCCTATGTCTGTGGACATTTCCTGGATGGCCAATGGAGCATAAACTTGATCAGTAGGGGTGGCATTTTATAATGATATAACTGATATTTTATAATGTTACCTGTCTGTACTGTGCAGTTTTCATACTGCTGCACAGTATCAGGTGTAGTGTTTATTTCTGCCTTTTCAATATATAGCAAACACAGAATATGTTTAGTACAGTCAAATGCAACCAAGAGATGGCAGCACTGTTTTTTTTTAATATTGTTTATGCACTATCTGCACTAAGTGATACGTTTGTCAATAGTAGTATTGAACTTTTCATACATGATACATATATTCACTGCTAAGGGAACAAGTCTTAGGGGGAGACCTTTAAAATACTGTCAACCTTGCTGCTAATGGAAAGTGTCTTTTCCCCCTGTAGGTTTGCATAATGCTGTATCATCTGTGTTGCAAAAAAAACTCTCAAACCCCACAACTCCACTGAATATTTAAACACCACAAGACTGCTTTGATCCATGGCACTGAGCAATCTATCTTCATCGTTTGCTTTGCTTTGCTTCCGTGCAATTATTTCTATTCCATTTTTACTCCAGGGAACAATTTTTCTCAGCAGGCAATGTTTTTTAGAATATAGGACACTGAAGTAATTGTAGCTGGTGGTTACTTTACCAGTGGCTTTAAATGCATTCCTCCTCTCTGAGAAAAACGTTAATCACTTCAGTCTGATTTGAAGAAAAAAAAAAATCAAAAACCAAGGGGACATGGCCATGAAAAGATTATTAACACTGTCAAGAGATTGTTAGTGTTTCTAATTATCTTCCATAAGAGTGTGCTAAGTCACTGTTTCTGACTCTAATGTGTATGATGCATATACCAAGACTCAAATATTTTTAGTAAATTTATTTGCTTTTAGAACTGCATTTTTAAGTGATTTCTTTTAGGCAGTAGTAGGCAACTGTAGAGTAAAGACTAAATTCAATCTACACATGAAGTATTTGAATATTAAGTGAAATGAGTTATGACAGTTTGAGATTTGATATTCTGCAGGTAAGTGTAAGTAAAACTTTTTGATTTTCATTTTAAAATTCATTAAGTTGGATATGGCTGCAGTGTCAGAATTTCTAAACTTTACCATGTTGAAAAGCAAGATGACTTAGTTCTTGAATAGGCATCAACTTCTAACAAAATTAATTTCAGATCAACTCCTATTGCCATTTTGCAAGGGTGGAAAAGATGAAGAAGAAAAAAAGAATATGCTATTTGTTTCAGAGGTTATGACTAGTTTTTTAACAATTTCGCTCTTGTCAAGAAAGTCTATGTGAAACATATTATTCTGAGTGACAATACAAGTACTGCATGTCCCTGTATGCCTAAAGATTCAGAAAGCAATGTGAATCGTTCATGGGCTAAAATGTTGTTTTTCGGCTTTATTCTTCAAAATAGCAGTATTTACAGCACCTAATCTCTGTTAGGAAATTGGAATTAACATGTCTCTTTCTAGCATTATGTCTCATTCAACAGAATTATGTAACTCTTTCTTAAAACAGTGCTGCCTGGAGGAGTAGAGCATCCCTGTTTAAAAATAAGCACCTGGTTGTTTGCTTATGCAGAAAAGAAATAATCCAAATGGTTACCTGCTTCCAGAATTAGAAAATTTTTAACTGAGCATGCCCAAACACTGTGAGAGTGATTATCTGGCCTTTGGAGAAGGTGGCACTTTCAAAACAAGGTGGTCACCTTGTACACAGCTAAGACACTTAGCTGTGTACAGTTCAGCTGAGTCCAGTGGAGTAAGATAGTTAGGAGATGTTTTGATTGGAGTTTGGGCATCAATAGCAATGGAATCAATAGCAGTGGAGTGTGAACGCACTGGAGCAATCACATATGGCTCCTTAATTATTGTGAGTCAGGAAAACAGTCCAGGGAGTCCCAGGTTACGCAGCTGAAGACCCCAATCTGGTAGTCTCGCAGAGGAGGTTCCTGTTGGCCCTCCAACGGCAACACAGCGTTGATATCAGTCCGTGCCATATAGCATAACTGACAGTTTTGTTGGCACCAGTTATGGCCTATTCACCATGAGACTGAGAGCTTCTTGTCCAGGCTGGGCCTCCTGACTGGGAATGGCACAGGAAGAAGGTGGTTTAGAGCTGGGGTCAAATGTTTGCCTACTGTACCAAGCAAACTTGTTAATGGGATTTATTTAGCATTGAAGTGGTCCTTGTGAGACCTTCCAACTTCAAGGAAGTAGTTTATGTGATACTTATGGGAAACCAAGGAATTGTTCCTGTTTTATCTCAGCTTTACTACTCCAGTTTTGCTACAAGGGTACTGAGCTACTCTTTTTATTTCTAAGAACCATCCTCTTGTTTCAGCTTATTCAGTGAAGTATTGTCATGGGGAGTGTGCTGGGCAGGGACAGGGCTTGGCTGGGCTGGGCTGGAGCTGGTACTGCGGTGGCATCGCGGGGCAGAGACTGGTGGCCCAGGCCAAGGCTGATATGGGGGCCTGGGACCAGGGGTGGGCAGGGACCAGCAGGGCACAGGGGACCTGATGTGCCTGGCCAGCTCATAACCTGAAAAACAATGGGAACAGAAGACTTTGTTCTCAGCATCTCATTGAAAAAAAATAGACAAAACTGAACATTACAGCTATTAAAATAAAAAATTTGTATGCAGTATAGTTTCAAAATTTGGAGCAGAAACTGAATCCACAACTGTGTTTATGCAGTCCGTCTTGAGAAATAGGAACACTAAAGAAGGGTCACTGCGGGTTGACACTTTTGTCAGTATGGAGAGTCCAGTGGAGCAAAATCAGAGAGATGACAATTGGGAGGCCAACTGAAATGGGCAGCCCATGTTTCCTATTTGACATCCACCTATTTGTCATTCAAGATAAAACATATTTGTGAAAATTGCTTGCTGTCTTTTGTTTCAGAGATGCTGCCTCTTGTTTCAGTTTCCTGTTGACATTTCCTTTCCCTCTCTGGGCTGGTCATTAATGAATCAAAAGCTCAGGGAAACCAGGAAACTTTTGAAGGACTTCAAAGTCTACCAGACTTTCACAATGGAAAACAACTGGGGAAATACTGAAAGCACTGAGGGATGTTTACCCGAATGACAGCTTGGGTAAACAGCAGTTTACTAACCTATCCGCAGGCTAGGCTGGAGCCAGAGGCATCAGTCCCATTAGTGGCTCTGTTTGGAAAGGATTCCAACCATACAGCAACAACAGCTTTGTGACAGTCAGTAATACTGCATTTTAAATACGCTATGAAGCCTATAAGTCTTTCAGAGTTTCACTCGTGTGAAAGCAGCATCTTAATTTCTCCATAACCTTAAGATTTCAAAGGATTCTGCTCTGAATGGTACAGGTCTTGGTGTGAAGGTGATAGTAATAGTTAAAGTCTCAGTCATTATTTTAATACATATGCATAATGGGTTCATCCACAATTACTAACTAAGCAGAAAATGCTGCCACTTTTAATAAATAAGGGTGACTTCAAGCAACTTAATCATCAAATGATTTGAAACAAAGACCCGAAAGCACAAAATTGATCAAATAAAGATCAGTGAAAAGTTCAATAAAATAGTTTGTGATCACTGGTGGAAAAAATAACCAGTGAAACAAAACCAGGAATAATCTTTAATGGGACTTGAAGTTTGTCCACAAACTACTGAAGTCCTTCAATGCAATCATGCAGTAAAGGAATTTAAATAGCATTGCAAAATATCCAGGTATAACAGTCAACATTAACTCAAGAGTTTATCTCAGACTGAATTAATAGAAAGCATTCTTTTAAAACAAAATCTGAAAAATTAATTGCAGCTGGGAAAAATAAAAAAAAAGGGGGGAAATCCAGTAAATAGATTCAGGTTATAAGTACTACAGTGCAAAGTTTTGTTTGTTTTTGTTTTTTGTTTTTTTTTCAGCTGAGCTTCATATGCTGAATGGAATTATGATTGCTGTTCTTTTTCTCTTCTCCCATCTCTCCTTCTTCTCCTCTCCTCCCTCTCCTGCATCAAATCTCTGTGTCCTGCACTGCTTTCTACATAGGTAGGCCTAAATTAAACGTAATATCTGCATATATGGTGTCTGTTCAGGTGCATTGGAATATTATTCCATAATGGTGTAAGATTACTGAGGGAATCCTTCTGAAGAATATAGCAAGTCTGCCCTGTGGCTACTGCCAATTTGTTAAATATTCAGCTTTTAATTGTTTGGAATTTGATATGAAGAACTGTGCAAACCAGAATTTCTGTTATGATGAAGGAATTCTTTCCTAACCTACTATCTGTGCACTGAGAATGTCTCTGTGAACAAGTTTCGTAAGCAGAAGAAATCATTTTCAACTTATTAACGAGAGAGTTACAATGGAGGATAGCTATGCAGCTCTTTTTTTCTGAGTTAAAAGCCAGTCAGCCTTGTCTCTGCCTTTATGAGTTGCTTGGGTTTTCCACACACTGATTATCTGTCCAGTGCTTTACCTCAGAGCGGCCCAAGAGGTATTTTCAGCTCCTGCTGTGAAATGACCCTTAATAGTACTGAGCTGCTTCTGCCATATTGCCTGATTTTCCAAAGGTGCACTTTTGTGTCTTGTGCATGAAAGTTTGCTCATAAGCACTGAGAAACTGGCGTTTATGCCCCTGTAAGACTGTATGCAGGAAGAATACTTCAGGAAACAGGAAATGCAGGCTTGCATTCAAATATCTAATCAACTACAAGCTACAAATTCATAGCAGAATGGAGAAGCATCATCTTCAAGATCAGAATTTCATGTCTTGATCTCTCTTATTTCAGCTTTTCAATAGCAGCTCCTAGCCCACTCTTTAGCACCGTTGCTGAAGCCACCTCAGGTGCCTAACTGGTGTTTCACCCAGGCTCTCAGGGGAAGAAACCCTCTGGCTGTTAGGCACTGCTGCTAGTGTTCCTACAGGTGAACCTCAGTGATCAATCTCAGCAGGAGCCTCCAGATAGGATAGTTAAGTAATGGGACCTCTTAATTTCAGTAACAGATAGTTACAGAGACTGATCTAAAGAGTCAGATTTTGCCTTAAACACACAATTCAGGTTTAAAACTCTGTAAGCCAGCAAATACGATCTCAAAGGTCTTTTCCAACCATAATGATTCTATTCCAAGTAGAAGGGGGAAAGAGCACAAGGAATTCAGCAGCTTGGAAGTGGGACTCGGGTGCAAAAGGGCCTGTGGATGAAGTTCCCTCTTAAATACTAAAACACTTCCTAAGTAAATAGTGGAGCAGAATATTATTTTACATCCATCTTCCTTTTACTTCCTTTTACTCTCTTTGCTCTGTTGTGCTTTTTACTTCTTCCTGTAGTACAGGCTTTTCTGTAAGCTGTGGGAGCTGCTGCAGGAAAGCAGTCCTATGCTCGACAAAAAATTGCTCTGGAGGTGCTGGAAATGAGAGTGTGCTCTGCTTACCCTCGAAAGGCCATGCCTTAATAGTAGTTATGTATCTAGTATGCATCTAACGTCACAAAGGCAGTGCCTAAGGAGATTTCGAGGTGGACCCAGCAGGTGAAGCATTCACAGGCCATGTTGTTTTAGAGATTTCCATGAGACACGATATATCAGTGGAGCTCTACAAAGAACCGTTCAGAGATATTGATTTGGGTTGCAGTGACCACAGAGCTCTGGCAATGAACTTCTGTTTCCAGGCTAGGTGAGGCTGCCTTCCAGACTGGGCTGTCTAGTTAAATCATAGTAAAACACTTACACAGCTCTGCTGCTTCCACTTTGCAGTGTTTGATTTCCTCTCAGCTTCAAGCTCTTTAGGCAAGAATCCCACCTAGCACTTTCCTGCATCCCGAGGCACACAGATACTTAAGAAAACATAGCCCAGACATTGAATTGTGATGGAGAGACTGAATAAGGCTCAGCAGGAAAATGAAAAAAAAAATATAAACGGAAGTTGTTTGCAACCAAAGCGATCTTTTCAATGTAAGAGGATCATTTTAAAAAGCAGGTTCTATCCTTAATACAGAGAGCAGCTTTGTGGTACTTTTCTTTATAGCATCATTTTAGTATGCTTATTAGTCAAAGTTCTTCAGCCTAACCTGCCATCTATTGTCACACAGGCTGCTCGTATACACTTGAATCAAACTTAAAGGACAAGAAGCTGCTGTCCAGTATTTCTTATCCAGCTGGGCAGAAAGGTCAGGCCAGCCTTTAAGCATTTGAAACACTATTAGTGCATACTCATAAAAGAAACAGAGGAGGTAATCAGGTTAATTGCTAAACCTTTTAGCCTCTTTATAGGTGGTTGGATTCAATTTAGATAGTCATACTCCAAGAGTTATAAACCCTGTGGAATTACGTTTGAGAAAAATGGCTACTTTGTGATTTTTTTTCTGCCTAATATGAAATGAGGAAGGAATATAGTCAAATACAACATATGAAAGCATTTAGTGAAAGCAGAAGATTTAAACTGAAATTTTGTTAGTCTTAAAAAACAAGCCTTCTAATTTAGCTAAGTATTCAGAGAAGTAATTTGTAGATAAATTATAAAGTATAACTAGGAAAAACTAGGAAAACACTGGGAAAAACACTTCTGTAAGAGGAATATAGAAGAAGGTATGGTATCTAGTGACAATCTTAGCAGTTTGAGGAAAATAGTAGAAAAGCATACCACAGAGAACTTTTTTGTTAAATACACTTCCAAAGAAAGAAGTCATAGATTTCTTTTAAAAGCATTTTATATCACAACATCTTTAACTAACGCTTTTAGGGAAATCTCTATTAGAAAGAATGGACTTAATTTTAGTGACTGCAAAATTAGAACAGGTAGGGTCACTAGCAATTCCTGCCACGCTGAATAAGAAAGTAATGCCTCTGTCATGCTGTTAGGGCCTGGAGGTGTTTTATCTGGCACCAGAGAATTTCCTGCAAGGACGTCGATTCGCAGGAGACAGAAGGAAGGTGAGTGGTGAGATCTCATCAGCATCCCGCTGGGTGATCTGCCCATGGAGGGCAGAATTGAATTTTGGATGCTGAGTTCATAATTCACTGGCTGCACAATTAAATCGAACCATAGACTTTAGGTAAGAGAAAATGACTTAAAGGATTGAGAACTACGTACGTTATTTATTACTGCATATTTCAGTAGAATCATTGAACATATATATTGGCATATTGTAGGATATGGGGTGGGAAAGGGATCTTAGAAAAGGCTAAAAGCAACTAATAGTGAAGTAGAGCTAAACTGTTTACTACTTAGACACATTGATACTAACAAAACTTGAACATCTTCAACGTGCAGATAGTTCTTCAGAACTGTGATAGAGCCTTGCAAAAGTAGAATATCAAGGTATATTTTGCAGTTAAAGGACAGGACCAAGTCCAGACTTCAGTAAGTCCTCCATTTTTTATTTTAATTGCAAATGAACAACTATTTTTCTAAAAAGTATGTTCAAGGAAAACCTAATAAATCTTCAGCAAAAGCAGTACTGCAAAGCTTTCATGTATAAGGAAATAAATTGAATTCTAAATTAATGATACTTTCTCAATGGTCTGAATGACAGGATGACATTCATGCACAAGGAAAACAACTGTATTCAAACAATATTAGGCTGCACAACTAATCTATGTAATTTGATTTCCACCTTAGAAAGCATATTTAACCAGGATCTGTGGGCAGCACAGAAAAGGTAGTTGCTCTACGGGAAGCAAAAATCCTCCTTCAGGCTGTTCTATGTCAGCAACAATAACCTCAGGGCTGCAGTTGTCTAAATGGCTACATTTATAATTTGCTGTTTGGAGTCTCTGGTTTTCTATAGCTGTCTTAGCAGGTGACCTCAGATTTAAATTCTCTGGAGCAGGGACCGTACATTTATATGTGCATGAACAGTGGGGATTTGATCTTGGCTGGAGCTGCAGGGTATGACTGCGATGTAAATGTCAAGTCATAATGGAGTGAGCTCAGGCAATTTCTCTCAGTAATAAAACTTATTGCTTTCAAATGCCACAAGGCTAAAGAAACTTCAACATAAACTGACACTGAAATTGGTGGAAAATACATTTATCCACAATGTAACTTAAATATGAGTTACTTAATTGTGAGGCATATTAGGATTTTATTAATCCAGTTATGTTGCAGGTTAAGAGGAATATATTGATGAATGCTCATGGAATTACCACCCTCTTTCCTTCTGTCTCTTGGGCTTTCTTGGCAATTTTTGTCCAGGCGTAGTCTGAAAAAAAAAAAAAAAAAAAAGGAAAAAAAAATAAAATGGAGTATAGCATAGCAGCATCTCTGAATGTAATTTTAAGTTAAATCCATCATATTGCCCTCTCTTTTTAGAGAAGCCATAGTCCCAAACATCTTGTGGTGTGAATTCTGGTCTATTCTTCCACACTACAAAACCAATAACAAAAAGGATGGATTTTACATTTATGAGGAACAGTAAGCTGTAAAGATTCCATCAGTTCTTTAAACTCCTTAGAGCCGCTTACCCACAATCTCTGATAGACGGTGTGTTTTAGTTACAAAACACATTTTTAATGCTCTCACCTCAATGAGCAAAGCAGAGGAACTCTGCTGTGTGGCCACGTTCACTTTCCTTGCAGGCAACCCTTCACTGCCTGCCACACAGCAGTGATGGTGTGAGTGTACCTGTCATTTTCAGGCAACTTAACTTGTTGCGATAGTTAAATGAGCTCCTCATTCTATCTGAAGCACAAGGGCTTGTTTGCCAAACCCAGAATTCAGCAGTGAACAATGATGTGAGGGCTATGAAGAAGAAAATGAAGATGATAAAAATATAAATTTGAATCACTATATCTGAATCTTTTTGTTTTCTGGAAGACCGGTACAATAACTCTCCCATTATTGTGTCCCAGGAATGGCTGCTATTTGAATTTAATAACAAATAATAGCATGAAGTTTAGATGCTGATTTGGAATAGCAGATGTACAGCCCATTCATCTCTTTTAAGTAACTTGCCTTGATTAAAGGGAAATCTCTGACACAAAAATATGGGAAGTGAGAAAATCTTACAGAATACAATGAAAGGAAAAACATGTTGTAAGTATATCATTTTGAGGTAGACTGATGTATATTTTGAAAATTTTTGTCAGTGACTTTATTGAAAGAAAGTCAGGCCAGTAGAATTGAGCTTGACTCAGAGGCTAAGATGCTCCATTATGAAAGCTGAGTTTAGGGCCCTGGTCCTAAACTGCTCATATCAAGACTTTGAAGTGAGTAAGGGTGCCTGGGTACATGCTTTCCAGGTTTAACAAGAGCAGTGAAATTATTTATTTTATTCTATTTTATTTTATTTTATTTTATTTTATTTCATTTCATTTCATTTCATTTCATTTCATTTCATTTCATTTCTTTAATAAGTATTGCTGTCATTCAATAAAACCCCTCTCTCTGATCAATGAGGTAGACAAGTTGGATGATAAGGCCGAACTTGATAGGTGTTGGCCATACAAAAATTTGCTCCTTAAACCTTTGTGTGGAAAGGGAGAAGTTAAGATAAGGAAGGACATTTCAGCCAAGCTCAGGCTTTTATATAATTCTGCCTACCTCTTCCTAATTCAGAAAACAATTTGGCTCAGTGGCTTTGAATTGAGTCTATGTAGTATGTAGTTTTGTGCATCTACTGATTCACCTGGAAGTATAACAAAGAGAAAAATAATGGAATGAGCTGTTTTTTTGTATCTCCTAGTGTTTTCCTGCCATATTTATCACTGAATGTAACTTGTAGAATCGTGATAGAGCTGGAAAACACCCAGGCACACACTCACATGCACATGTATTACCAAGTTTTAACAACCAGCACCAAGTTATGTAGATTTTACTTCTATCATGTAAAGCAGATGGTCATATAACTGTCACGTATAAAATTCATCTCCTTACTGTAAGAAAAAAAAAGTAGACCCCTATGTAAGAGGTGCATCCAGAGCCAACTAATTCTGCAGCAGTGCTGGGTTATTTCTGAGTCTGAAATGCCCAAGCTGTTTTTCTCCTCACCTGGCTTTCAAATTGACAGGGCAGCTACCAGGGCTTCTCCTGCGCTGCATCCATTTGCTATTTCACTGGGGGCTGCAGGAAAAGCTGACGTGTGAAAGCGAGTGTTGGTTCAGTAAGTTATGTTTGGGCTTTGGCATTAACAAGACATGTCTGAGGGGAGAGCCTAGAATGGAGATGCAATCCAAGACAGATATAAAGAGCCTTAAAAAAGTAAATGATATTCTACAACTTTATTTGTAACACTGCACATCCTTTTAAAGATATAAGCCATGTCTAGGACAGGGGGGAGGCTGGGTATTGAAATGCTACCGTGCATGTAAGGAAGGAGCTGGTGAAAGATTTGAGACTTCAGCTGGACCTAAAGGTCTCTGCCCCTCTTCTCCCAGCTGGGAGAGTTTAATCCTGTAGCTGCACCCTACATCTGAGAGCTTCCTTGGGGCATCGTCCTGCCAAAGGAGCCCCAAGTGGAAGCTGCAGTGAGTAACGCAGCTGCTTCTCCCATCCCACTGTGCATCTCCCATCCCACTACTGCACTGCAGAGTGGGAGAAGGGAGAGAGAAAAAACAGCAGCAGCAACAACACATTCCTCAGTGGTGGCTGGTTTGAGTCTCTGGAAGGGACATTTATTTTGGTTCATTACTGCTGTCAGTAAGGGAAGAGAGGCTTTGCTGCTTTACTGTAGAGGTAATATGGGCTACCAGCACATACACTTGGCTAGTCCAGGGAGTTCAGTAGTGACTGTCTTAAGGATAGGGTCCCTGAGAACACTAGGTGCCAGTCTTCTACCAGCCAGGGCTGGCAAAGTTGGGAACTAAAATAAAATAGGTTTATTAATTTCACAATCAACAACAAATTGATGTGAAATGAGGGCAGACTAAGAAGAAGCAAGTGATTTATGGAATGGGAGAGATGCATAGAAGTGCTTTAAAATCATTCAGACACATGTAGAAACTTGAATCCTTAACTAGAATTTGGAAAGCCAGTGTCATTGACACTGTAATAAAGAGATCAGAAAACCCTGCAAATTTCCATCTCTGCAAATTGCCACCAAGAAAAGAAAAATAAAGGATTTTCTCTTTCCCATAGCTTATATGTAAATAATGAAGGAGATGTTTTTAAGTAATGCTTTTTAAAAGGGTTGGGATCTGTGGGAAATCCTACTTATTGCAGTAGTTGCCAGCACAAATGATATAACATTCTGATTTGAGAGAAGTAATTAATAAGCTCGATACATTTAATATTAGTAATGTTGCTTTCCGGATGATTTGAAACGATCACTAGTTCACTAGGGCATTGTATCCCAGTATCTCAAAGCTGTTGGCACAGACAGTGGCAAATGCTACCTCTCCTTTGATTCAGTAAGTTACTATAAATGAAAAGGATCATACATGAAGGTAAGGGTTGATACTCAGATTTCTTTCTTTCTCTTTTAGCAAATGTGTCACAGCTTATAATAGTTGCAATCATGATCAGTGATGTATCTATCACTGGCGATTAGCAATTGTAATCATGCTTAGTGATGTACTTAGTTCCTAAAATAAAATGATACTGTGTATAATCTTGCAGGCAAGTATTCTTATTGCAGTAAACAAGTGGAGTGCACTTACCCCCCCTAGCTTCCCACGCGGTTAATGCATTTCATCCTTAAAAAGTACTTCAAAATCAGTTCTGCGACTCTAACAATTCTGGATTTTTCATTGGATTATACTTACCAACTTTGATGTAGTCTTAAATCTTGATTTACTAACTCCTGACATTAGTACCACTTCTAAATCAATTAACAGGAAAATTCCTAGATTAATTTACACTCACTGCATTTCTAAGACAATCTGCATTTACCTTTAGCAGTTTTATGTTCAGTCTAAAAAGCTAATGAAAGACTGAGATCTTTTCCTGAATTATTTTCCTTAGACTTTTATTATTTAATGCCCCTTCCAAGATCTGAAATGTCAAGAAATGTCAAGACTATCTAAGATTTCTGATATACTTCTGTTCTGCTATGAAACTTCTGCCAGTGAAGTGCCCAGCCAAGAACTGAAATTCCCTTGCAGACTTTCATGTTAATTTACTACCAGAAGCATGATAGGTTCTGTGAAGAAGCAGTAGCGGTGTTGGCACTGTAAGGAGACAAAGAAGGGGCTTCAGTGCCATCTGCGATGGCTCTTTGAAAAGTTACCAAATTACCTCTCCTCACAAGGCACACCTTGTTTGGGTGCAGAAAAATAAACTTTGCCCGAGACTCAGAATGCTTTAGAGGCTGTGGTTTGGGTCACAGCTGTCATAAAGACTCATCTCCTGGTCAGTCTTAATGGGAACCTTCATGTCTGTCCTCTGCCCTAAATATTGAAAGCAGCACGTCTACGATTTCTTAGGCAACCTCAAATACATCTGTTTTCCATCCTTACTTAGTATCTAATAACCGCAAGGTAATTCCTAAGCCATTTTCTTCTTATATTCAAGCCTCTTCTGGCTGAGGTGCACAGTAGGACCAGTAAGTAGCAAAATGCAGTGTTCACC
>JAUBNY010000002.1:6725986-6744568 GCA_032275445.1 Crypturellus soui | reverse complement strand
TTTCCATTCTTTCCCAGGCTGTGATTCATGTTAATGCCATGATACAAATGTCAGACTAATTATCTAGGAGACTAGGTAATAGTATGAAAAAGAGGAGGAGAGAACAGTTATGCCACAATAACAGAATTCGCTGTTAAAAAAGAAAAAAATGCCAGGTCTTTCCTTTGCTGAACTGAGTGCCTTTCCACTTCTTGAGGCAAAGGTTTCAGTAAAATATACAAGGGTTCATAGTTCTTAACTTGCATAAGAAGTGGTACTGTGGTTAAGGCTCGGATAGAGCTCTCCACTGCAGGAAGGATGGAGCCGAAGAGGGCCAAATGCTGCATATTCATGTTCATGCCTGTAGGTGTCCCTTGTGTTAATAAAAAAGACCACAGCAAACTTCACAAAAACACATTCTGCTGAACATTTCTCCTGTTGGAATTTACTTCTCTCATTAAAATGCTGTTGCCCTGGGCTCAAGATACAGCTGTCAGCTGGTTAAGGGAGTGTCTTCAAGTAAGCCAAGAAACTGACAGGCTTAGGTCTGTTGTACCTAGTGTTATCCACTTAGAGCCAAAAGCAGCCTTTAGATGTCCCACAAGTCAAATTTTCTGCTTCTCATGACCAAGAACCACAGATGATAACTGCTGTTTCACTTCAGGTAATCTAAGGGGAAAGGTGATTTTCCAGGAGAAGAAGGCACAAGCATGTCAGGCTGCTGCCCTTTGAGAAGGATAGGAACAAAGGCCTTGCTAATAAATATTGATCAAATGTTTTATCTGATAGAATGGTTTCTCATAATCTTACACTGTGGTCATTCTTTAAAAGACATAACAATTAGAAATGTTTGGTCTGGACACTTTTTTTTTTTTTTTTGTAGTGTGTTTGCAACCTTATTTAATTGAGGAAAGTCAAGTGGTCATTATTTGAATCTTCATGCAAGTCCATTGCAACAATCTTGCTCCACTGTGCTATAAATATGGCTATATCAAAAACAATAGTTGAGGATTTTTTTTTTCTCAATTCAATATAGGACCTGATATTAACTTCAAAATCACCCAGGATATGTGATTAGTCATTTATCTCATAGGCAGCTATATTTTTCAGGTGTTGAAAATGATGGAAATCCTATCTCGTTTATGCAGTACAATGTTGTAATATTCTCTCTCTCGACAGTCTGTTTTGTAAACTTACAGCAGAATGCAGAAGTCTGAGGCAAAATCTATGTTTGCTGATTTTGTTTTAGTCATTTCATTCAAACAGAAATGTTAAAATGTAAATAAAATTCACTTCAGGCCAGGAAAATACCTTGTAGCATTCTTTTGGCAGAACTTGTATTAATGTAGTGTCTTGTGAATGTAGAGTATGAAACACTAAATAGGAATAAAATATTGCTTATATATACTTAACCATTTGCAATAACAAATGTCTTCGACTTGATATAAGTGCAGGACCTTTGGATATCTGTGAAGGGTAGAATCACAGTGCCTTTCATTTATGCTTAATGAAAAATGCATCTTCTCTATCAGTAATGTAAGGAATCTTTAATCTTTTAGTAAATGACAAATTTCTAAGATTTAAAACCTAAGTATCACTGTACATACTGGTACTACAGTAAAAAAATCAAGTAATAGTGATATAACACAATTTTAGATAGAGAAAGGAAAAAAAAAGCATTATCCACATTGTGTGTAATAATACCAAAATACTTATTAGAAATAATAGAAGTAAATGTGGTAAATGTGTTGGCTCTTCCTAAACTCATTTTACATAATTAAATGACAGTTCTCCTTATGATGCTTAAACAGACTCCTGAAACGAGGACCTGAATGAAAAACCGGTGTCATGATAACAGACAAAATAGACTGATAACAGACAAAATACAGCCTTCCAGAATCTCTTGTGTTTATGAAGCTAAATGTAATATGAAATAACTTTTCTACTATAAAGCAAAGCATGAGTTTTGGTTCTTTTTTTCCAATTTGCTTCTCAAAATACCTCAGAGAGATATTTTTTTTTCTGCCTAGCTATCATAGATTTGCCTGCCTTCTTTTTATGTGTTGCAAAACTCTAAACGTATCTCTTCTGACATCTAGTAGTCAAGGGTCACATCCTATAGCTTATAAAATTCTTGAGGATGAGTGGAATTCTACCTCAGTGTAAATGTGTAGTTTGGGCTTCAAAGATATTAAAACAGATTCATTAGTTTTCTCAATGTCTAGAAACCATGATTATGTCCAAGTCAATGTAAGTTGTAATGCTAAAGTCAGTTGCATGGAATCATTGAATTTTGTCAAAATAATACTGGTAGCCCAACTTTTGGACAACTGTGGAAGGGTTCTGCAGCTTCTAGAGTTATTTTTGCCATGAGAAAAGTTTAAGCACAAGACTGTTGTCAAATAAACTTATGAGTAGGGAATTGCAGGGAACAAAACAGTGAGGAAAATCTGACAGGAGTGAGAGGAGAATCAAACTCACAACCTTAGGTTGACTGTTAATAGAGGATTCACTGAAAATTTTGGCTTCTGTAAGTTTTTTTTTTTTTTTCCCTCTCCTACTTCTCGAAGTTCACATTACAGAGCTGTGAAAATGTCCTGTAATGGAAAGAAAGAAAAGAAGTCCTTGGGTCTTTAGTCTTACTTCTGAACAGCTTCTGAAAGGGTCTTTTTTGATAGTCTGTCACATTTCAGAGGTGGTGGCCGAGCCTGGACATCTTAAAAAACGTATACCTGGGAACAGCCAAGGTCTAAAATCTGAATGTGTGGCAATGTGGAGAATACTGTCTAATTCGAGTAATGTTGTCTGTCAGGAGACCCCAAAATCTAATCAAGAACTAAGAGGACCAGCTTTAGATTTCTGTTTATCCAATTAATATTCCTCCTTTGAGTGGAAGAGAAAGGCAGGAATGCTCACAACTGTCAAATCCTCAGCTTGGTCAAGCTCAAAAGACCATATTTATGAGTTCTCAGAAAGAAGACTGAGCTAATAAACCCTCCAAATGCTACTTCATGGCTGCTGGATTTATGGTCCGTATCTCTGCCCAGCTTGAAACTGTCTAGCTAATTATTTGCAGTTGTTTGCATTTCAGGTTAACTGTTTGAAGGACTTTTTCTAGGTGTTACTTTCCCTAAAAGGCATTGGATTGCTCATTTCTGCATCTGTGCCTTTGCTTGCAACTCATATTTTTGATATCTTTAATTTAGCATATCTAAGTGTCTGCTGCTTACTACTCACTCAACTTGCCTATAACTTACTGTGACTGTGAGCAGAACCCCATGCAGTTAAGAGCTTCTCAGTGTGATCCAAAAGAGTCAACATACTGAAAAAGTCACCTAAATTCGCAGCATATCAGAATGCAGCTGTGCGCATCCAGCTACATCTCGGGTGCTTCCCTGGAACCTTCAGAAGGTCGGTTGTCTACCTGAGAGCCGTTGTCATAAATCCTTTCCTGTGCATTAGAAAATATAACCAAATTTCTTCCACCCATCTTCAGGAGGCCACCAGAAATGGTGTTTCATCCTTGATGCAGAGGATGAATGCTATCCAGGCGCTATCCACTGTCCCCGTCGGCTAGGGGAATGTTCTAATGACCTGTCATAGAAGTTGTTTTTGCTGGGATTTATTTTTATACTTCCTGTTCTGGCTGTTCCCCTGTACACAGAACTGAAGATTCATTAGAGTGGAAAGAGGTCAAGGAACATTATTCTGACAGCTGGAGAGGTACCTGTATTCCCATCTGTGCTTCCTGGACTGTTTCTGTGCTGTGGTTTCAAGGACTGAGACATCAAAATGTAAAATGTAAAGCACTTCTGTTTTTTTTTTTTATTTTATTTTTCCAATCCAATCTTTGCTAGAAATGAAACCTTGTTTTGGTAAACAAATAGATTCATATAAATGGAAAGTTGTCTTAATTGTCATCGTTCTGATCATGCATAAAAGAAAATAGTGGTTCTTTTGCTGTGGGAAGAAGAAAATGTTGTTTGTGTAACTGAAGTTGTTGTTGAGGTTACTGCCTGTCCGACCCATTCTGGAGGTGGTGAAGGTGGTGCTGAAGACTGGCACGGAGAGGGGAAAGTTTCTAGCCTCAGACCAGGGGGTCTTCAACTTTTCTTAACTCAGGAAGATGCCTCTTAGAATTGAAAGTAATTTAACTGTGAAAGATACTCATTCTCCAAATAGTTTTTGGAGTTTTAACCATGTTTTATCTGTCAAATATGTTTTTTTCTTTCTTTTTTAAAGTATCATAATTTCTCTTCCTTTGAAGAAACCCTTGAATTCTTCAATTTTAGAAAAAAAAAAGGCTTTTTCTATGATTACCATTATAGAAATCTGGCGGTATGGGCTTTCTCACACGTCACTGCTAGTGTGCTGGAGGAAACATGCAAACAGCAGATCTGAGTTGCTTTGGGTTGAGAATATTCTCCCACTGACACTTAAGGGCCTTCATAAAAATAGTTGATTGTAACTTAAATAAACACATCTTTTAAGGAAGTCCACAGCAGCTGTGGCAATTACTTGAACTGTACCTAGCTTTGCTTGGGTTGTAGAATAAATTAAACAGGACATTAGTTGATCAAGAGAGCAATATAGAGCCATGCTGGTGAGGAGGGATGTACGTTTGCACTCCCCACCTGTGCTGCTTTCCCAATAAAGAAGACAGGACAGCAAGTTAGCAGCTGCTCTTATGGCAAGAGCACCGCAGAAACGCATACACATGAGGCAGCATACATGTTGCAGGACAAAAGCAAAGCAAAGCCTTTAAAATCTTAAGCATTAGTGTTGAAGCCAGATGTCGTCTTTGTGAATCCTGCTTTTAAGGTTTTACAGGCTGAGTCTACAGATTGTGCAGCCTTCACAGTCCCAGTGCGGCGCTAGTGCTGCGATTCCCTGGAGGCACCTGACACTTCTCCCTGAGCGGCAGCTGAAGAAAAGGCACCTGATCTGACACTGTGAACTTCAGCACTTTATTCTGGGTTGTTATTTCAGAATTTCCCACTAATCATTTCAGCTAAAAATGCATGTTTTTTTTTTCTAGCTGACAATTAAGAAAACTTCATATCACGGTAGATAGCTAATATGATCTATTTGCTACCATCCAAAGTCCAATTCTCAGCTAATACAGTTGTCACTTCAGATACTTGCTGCACCTGTGGCAAGGAGGGGCTGTAATAGCTAGATGGCTTCTCTGCACTTTGTTGTGGTCACTCTTAACAAAACTGAAAGTGTGGATAGGTACAGGCTGATAATGAAAAGGGTTTCCTACAACAAGTAATTTTTCCCCTCCTTCATCTGTCTTCTCATTATTTTGGCACTTTACAGGGCAGAAACAACTCTTTTCTTCATAAACCTGGTCTAGCTCCTTTAGGGATTTGCGGAGCACTTGAGTTTAATGCTATACAAACTAATTGTCTTTCCTTATGCTACTCAAAGCCTGGCTCTGCCTGGCAGTTTTAAAGGATAGGATTCTGGTGGGATGCAGAGATGCAGGAGAAGTCCTGAGCGGTGCTGAGGCCTCTGCCATCGCAGCTACATTGGTACTATTGAAGTTCAGGAATCCACCCACTGAATAACAACAGCTAAAAGAGTGCCTGTGTTTTTGTTTTGTTTTGATTTGATTTTCAGCATAATCATTGGGTTTGGTGCTTAGATGGGTTATATTCTCCCTGACATGCTGTAGTCCGCTGGGAATTGTATGCTGAAGTTTCACGGCAGGAAGGATTCTTTAAGGCCTCGAATGCGATCTCGTGTTTCTCGCGAGTCGTTCAAGTGAGCCAGTCCACACAGAGTCGAGGGCCATGTGTTTAGCTCAGCTTTGCTTGCAGAGAAGTGCCCACTCATGGGTCGCGGGGGCCGAGGGATGAGAGCCTAGTGGTGCCCTGGGAGGTTTGTTTCAGTGGTGGCTGCCCTCCTGAATATTTATGACAGATGCCCAAAATGAAGCCTGTATGCGAAGTGCAACCCCTCCTAGGCGTCCTAGGCTGGACGAAAACCCTAGGGCCTCGACTGGGAGAAATAGTTGCACATAACCTGCAATCAGACAACTTCTCAATCTTCTTGATTAACTGATCAGACTAAGCCTTTTAATTAAATGGGTCGTACAGAGGGATTTTCATCAATTTAATTTGTATTTTTCTGCACTTTTTTTATTTCAGTCCCTTCAATTACCTCTTTGGAATTTGATTTCTATAAGCAGTGTTTAAATATCAAGAATATTTTTCAGTCTTCTAATGAAATAGAATTTTCTCTACTCTTTCTTACTGTTTTTTACATCCATATTCTTCTTGCCACAGCACATCACAGTCGACAAGCTAGATATTTAACTACAACCTTTAAAGCCTTCTGTTGCTGCTTTTCCAAGATATATTCTCTTCTCTGTAGGTAAAACCAGAATTCCTTGTTTTTTTTTTTTTTTTTTTTTTTTATTTAACTATTCTTTTTTTTGCTGCAATAAAATAAATTTTTACCTAAGGAAGTAATAGCAAAAAAAAAAAAAAAGAAAAAAAAAAAGCTGTTAGCTACACTGCCCATGTCCCAAATTCCTACTGAAAATGTCAGTCATTTTGCTACATGTGCTTTGATTCTACCCAGTCCTACTTTTTAACTAAAAATACTAAATCAAATGGTTTCGTGGAAACCAGCTCTACTGTAACTTTTGAATGAAAACGTGGATCTAAGAAGGTAATCAAATTAGTCTGATAATGCCTAATCTCAGTAAAATCTTGCTGACTGATATTCTGAACCAATGGCTTGGTTAAGGCCAATATAAAATATCTTAAGAGACTCATTGATAGTTTTAGCAAATAGAAGAATAACTAAAATTTCTTCAACTCAATTCATTCTGTCTGCTTAGAATGAAGATGGCGCAGACACTGTAGATTGCTGCTCTTCCTGCTGGGTTTGTGTAACTTCACAGTAGACTTTCACCTTCAAACGTTGTTAATTGGATATGATTTATTTCAGAATGTACGGATGATTTTTTGCCAGGTTTTGCTGAAGCATTTTGCAATTTGAACTGGGAAAAGCTCTAATAACTAGATGAACAGAGTATCTTACACAGGCTGAAGTGTTCTGTGATGAGGGAGGAAAAAAAATCTAAGAAACAGTTGCTGAGTTGTACCAACAGCTTGTGCTTTGTTTTGGATTGTAGTTGTAAACGGATAAAACATGAGCTGGGAGGTGATCTTGGTTGAGAAGATATTTTGCAAAATATAAAATGTTAAGTAAGCCTACAGTCGTTATATGTAGAATTCCTAAATGTCTGATTTGGATACAGCTTTAAATATAAGGTGATAATTAGCTTGCATACTTTAGATTTCCTTGTGAATCTTAATATTTTGTAAGTATAAATATGTAAGATAGTAACTTTGAGCTTCTTTGAAATTCATTGAATCAATAGAGTTTTTTTTTAATTAGCCTTTGAGATCAAGGCCAGATAAACCAATATTTGAATTACTCCCTGCACATGCTATAGCATTGTCAGATTTTGCACAGTCTACCCATTCTAAATAATTCATTTTTTTTTTTAACATCCTGGAATAAATTAACCTGTTAAGTGAATAAACATTTTCCTGTATTAAGTCTCGCTATTTCCACTAAAAAAAAATCCCATCATTGCTTTTTCGTTATTCAAGCTTTAAATAGTTTGGACTATATGATATATTAGACTAATATATATTAGATGTATTAGATTCAGAATGGGAGCAGTGTCACAGTTGCACGTGCAGCTGTAGCTTGCAATGTGCCCCAAGAGCGCACAGCGCTGCCCGTGCTGGGCACACTACACACTTCTCAGGGGAAAGGAGTCCGACCTCCTTTTTCTAATGGCGAAAGCTGGTCGTGGGAGCCCACACTTTCTGCAGCGTCCTTGGCCGCAGGACACAGCAGCGCGTTGAGCAGTTCCTGCAGCCTGTGCTGCTTCTCCCTGGTGGGCCGAACGGGGCGCAGCTCAGGAAGCCTCTCGGGGTCGCAGACGTAAGCAGGCTTTCCTGGCCCAGCAAGAGACCCGTTCAAGAGTTCAGCTGAGGAGAGGGGAAGAGGAGCCATATGGCTGGGATTACCACTCAGCATCGCATGGAGGATGAGAGGGAACAGGGACAGCTCACAGGACTGCCGGTGGGATCCCGTCCTCCCAGGCAGCAAATACAAAGACGTGCAGAATTTTGCTGAGTCTGGCAAGTGTGGATGTATTAGACATTGATGGAAACAGTTGTTACCATAATCTGTAATAATGCACCACGATTCTCTAAATACATAAATCAACCCAGTACCTTGTGGCTTTCTTTTTGCACGGAAATTGTTTCCTCCAGCATTGTATAGTATCACAATTTTGCCTGTTTAACAGGATAAGGCAACATTCTCTTTTGTCAATGGGAAATTGTCAGAAGATATCTGAGAAACACTTAGATAATGCTAGTATCAGTGCTATTGCTGTAGTAAAAAAAAAATCAGTGTGAAAACTAATCTATTTGTAAATGCACAGATACACAGATCCTGGCATTGGCAGGAACTGCACTTCTCATGATGTGTCTGCTAGCAAGGCAAGGACCATCCAGTGTCTCAGTACCTTGATGAACTGCGTGCTGATTAGCCCAGTTAAGTTCATGGTACTGGCAATGAATTGCTTAAAGATATAGAATATTTGGAGATAAGAGCAGGAAAAAAATGGGCTTTTCATCTGAACAATATTTCCTCTGCCCTTCAGTATGTGCTCGCTATTAACTATTCAACGAACGGCCTTTTGCCGCTATTAAAGAGAATATAATTCATTTCAAATGTCAATTTTCTGACTTTTGTGAGCAGAGCATACAGCCATCATATATCTCAGCCTTCCTGTTTCTTAAGGAGATACTCACCAGCACAAGCAGGGCTTGGCTTGTCCCCTTCAAAACTTTGCTTCATACACAGTATGGCTCATTACTTCTAGTAGTTTCCTTTTTCAGGTCTATAGGGGAGATCAAGATGCCAACCCTCTCTCCTTTGAAACATTTATTTCTAATATAAATTCTTAATCTTTTAAACTAGGAAGATGCAACAAAGGAGAGATGGGAATTCTTCGGAGAAAATAAAATGGCAATGCTTCATTTAATAAATATATTGTTATATATATTTGCAAATGGAGTTTAAGGAACACTAACTCATAAACAATGATATCCACAAATATTCTTTAGAATATCCTTTAGAAATTTCCTTCAAAGTATTCATATGTATTCTCATACATATCTGAAAGTTTGGTTTTTTTTAATCAAAATTCTCTTTGGTACCTTTATAACAATTCTACTGTAAAATCTCTTCAAATATGCAAAAGGAATCCAATATAATAACATTTCAGTAACTAAGTGTAATATTTATTACCTATAAACCTCTGTTGAATAAGCCCTTTTCGTGTCCAGTTATCACTAAAGACGCTTGTGTTCACTTCAATCTTGTGGGGTTTGGGTTTTTTTTTGTTGTTGTTGTTTTTCTCTCTCTCCCAATATTTCTAAAATTCTAAAATTTCCTCTGGATTTTCAGAGACTTCTCACTGCTTTTTGCCGGTGGATTCACTAAATGATTTACCCTATGAATTGCCCCATGATTGCTGGGATCACAGCTGCACATGAATGTGCTCTGAGGTGCCCAGGTGCTGCTTGGTGGGCCTGCTTATTTCCAGGAACAGAGCATGTCCCTAGACCTTTCCTGGGCTGCACTAGCAGGGTACCTGAGGCTGCCTTTATGGTTTTGTTGGTTATTGTCAGGGGAGAAACTGAACTGAAACTATCCACTTGCTGGTACCTCACAGAACAGCTAGCTGAGCAGCAGCCTTTCCAATCCAGATTCCTATTGAGACAATAAAAGGAGACGCTAATAATATCATCTGCTTGTGCCCTGCTGGGTGCACTAAAATATCAGGAACATAAAAAGATTGGGTGTTTTTTGAAAGGGAGTAATCATAGTAGGTATTTATGCAGCTCTGAGATTTAGAACCTGAGATTTAGAATAATGGAGTATTTTGGTAGTTTTAAGTAATGAGTAAATTTGTCTCAGAGCTGTAAAGTTTTGATTTTCTATACTGATACAATTAAAGTACAAATATTTAGAAGGTTCTACCACTCTGGCAAGAAGTGGGTGCCATGCTTTCATCAAGGAAAAGCTTTCTAATGGAACAAAGCATCAGTGATTATTTTAACTTAAAATAACATCTTCAGATGTTTATTTTTTATGTATCATTTACTTGAACAGATTATTTTTTAATTCACCATACAAATCTATGATTTAAAACCAGTTTGCTGTTCCAGAATCAATATCTTATGTTATCAGTATTTTTCAGAGTAGAAACGTGAAGCCCATCCATCTATTAACTTTTTCCTATGTTCCAACTTCAATTATTCTGCAGTATCTAACAGCTTCTTTCTTTAAGCCCTCCACTTGTATAAAGTACTGTATTTGCACATGTCTTAAGGATACAGAACAATCCCTTCTCCCAGATCAGCCTGGCCTGGATGTTAACCTATGACTCATGGCTTAAATGTTCTTCTTCTTGGCCAAGCTGCATGCTTAGTTCAGAGAAAAAAAAAAAAAAAGAGTCTTCCTTTTCTTTCTTTTTTTTTTTAATAGGCCTCATCTTAAATATTTGCAGAATACAGTTAGAACAAAATTGACATTTATCATAAGCCTATTCTTGAAATATAAAATTTACCAAGCAATTCAGATGTGGGAGGAAGTCAGCTTTCAACCTAGATGCATGAGGTTCTGAAAATAGAAATGGCATTTCCGATGCTTGCTTTTGATACAGTTAAGTTGATATGTGCTGGCACGGTTTTTGGGGGCCTGCAAAGATTTCTTCATGCCAGGATCAATTCTTTGTTTAAGCCATATCCCTTTTTTTCTTTTTGTAGTTGACCATTAGATACTGGGGCAATAAGTTTCTAGTTCTCAAAAGAATCTGGAGAGTGAGTGTGTAATTTTTTTTTCAGTTTGCTTGTGAATATATATTTTTTTTCAAACATGGACCTCACTTTCTGTCTTCTACATAATGTGTCCATTTTGTCTTCCAATGTTTTATTTGAAAACAAGTAAGACAAAGTTGGCTTGATTAGGTCTCTGTGATAGTAAACAGCAAGGGAACAGGCAGGAAAAATGGGCATTTATTATGAAAAAATGTGGTATCTAAGATGGAAAATAAGATGACCCCTTTTAAAAAGGAGATGTAGTTTGGCATAAATAAGAACATTAATTCAGCTAAGAGTACCTTAACAACAGGTTCATAAAATACATATTCACATAATTGATTATATATCATTTAATAATTATGATTATTAAAAACAATTTATTAATAGTAGTAATATTATTTATCAAGATGCACAATTTTGTTTATAGTGAAATTCAAGCCTTATTTCAGCATGTGTAGGAAGCATCACTCACGAAACCTTGTTTGCCAGTCAGTACTCGTCAAAACGAAGCCATAAGCTATTAAGCAGAGTGCGCCAAACTTCTAAAGGCAAGTGTGATTTTGTGCATTTCAGTCCTTACAGTGACTTGCTAAATTCCAATGTTTGTGGGGACATGCAACACTTGAGCTGGTTGATAGATGACATTTGCCAAACACTAGACTTGGGACCAGAGAGAACCTTGCTACCTCTTCATTGCATGCTGCAGAAGCAGGACCTGAGCCCCAGGCTGCACCTTGAAGTCACAGTAATCCTGTAGGATAAGTTTAGATAGGATACCAGAACCTTTCATCTGCACTTCAGCCTTTACTTTCACAGCCTCTGATGGGGAGCTTCGGTGCTGAAATTTACAGAAGGGCCAAGACCTTCCTGACATCTGATTTTCAGTTGTAGACTCGGTTTTGTGCCTAATAGGAAGCCAGTTAGGTCATGTCCGCTTCTCTAGTGCAGCTGCAGTGATTAAGTGCTGAGTGTGAAGTTTCACGCTCTCTCTGTTGAAAATCCACTGAATTAAGTGCAACAGGTTCAGAAAGTCTTTTATAGTAGTATCCAGTGCTGCAGTTTGAAGACAGAATATCAGGTATTCTTCAAAGCAAAATATTGGTAATCAAACCATGAAAATGACATGTTTAAAGAAGTCAAACACATTTTGCTTCTTTCTCCTCTATTTCCAGTCACAGGGTCTCTGTGATTACCTTGTGCAGGTCAGGTACTAGCAGTCCTTAATGGTCCCAGCAGGCACAGCCACTTCGGCTGCCCACGAGCCCAGGGGCTCTGCTTGAGCTCAGCCCGGGACACCTGCGCCACGTGAACTGCTTTACAGACGGACACTGTAGTGAAACAACATGGGATCTAAGAGTGAAAACTGAGGTCTTCCTGTCAGAAGCAGGTGAGATGCAAAATCTGGTATGGGCAGTAGGAGAGAGTAGGGAGAGAAATTTGTGAATCCAGGGCAGGAATAATCCACACTGTGAGCCATCCCCTGATGGCTTTTTACAGACTCATTTTTGAAATGGTCAGTGCTTTCATAAAGAAGGGACAGATGTGATGACTTCAGTCAGGTACAATGATTGGCTTCAGCTTTGTGGGGAAAAAAAGAATACATCTACAGAATAGACAAGTGCATGGTGAGCAGCCCCTGTGAAGTTGGATTTGCCACACAAAATAACTGTGTCAGGTGCCCAGTATCAACTAGATAGACTGGCAAAAAATGGATTTCTATTTCTTCTCTTGCAGACATAGTAGGTTATTCTTTGCCCTAACATAAGCTTACAAGAGATGTGAGGGCATTGTACAAGCCAGGACAAGCCAGCTGCTTTTCTAAGCTGTGTTGGCTCTGAGTTTTACAGAAGTAAAATTTATGTGGCTAACCTAAGTCCTGACAGACTCAATATATCAGCTGCATGTATTTGGAATGAAATCTCTTTTTTTTTTTTTTTTCCTTAATGCCACTCTTTAAGTACATAGTTAAACAACACACTCCAACAGATGTGGGCAGAGTCTGACCATGAGGTAGGAATGAAAAGATCCAGAAATAGTTTAAGTACGTTTATTCACTGGATCAATCATGCTTGGGGTCCCACTGAGCTCAGTCTGGTTACAAATCCTATTAGGATTTGTTTTTTTTTCCCCTTGAAAGGATATAAAACAAAAAAGGGGGAGGGAGGGTTAAGATGGGAAGAAGAGAGGGTAGATCATAAAAATAAATATGAAAACAACAAAAAACACCCTCCGTCCCCCCTTCTCAAAGCTCAACCTGAACGTTTCCTTGGAGGTGCCGCTTCCCGCACCGAGGTGGCCACCAGCCCAACTGCCCTGGTAGCAGCAGCCCTTATCAGTTGCAGAGGAGGCAGCACAGGCTGCAGGTGACCTGCCAGCCCCATGGACTCCTTGCGCTCCAGGACATCCCTCGGGCAGGAAAGCGCCAAGGAACCTGCTCATCCCTGTCGCCCCCCTTGCCACGGCGGAAGGCGGCTCCCGCTCTGCCTGGGCTGCCCTGCACCTGCCCCGTGTCACAGGGAGGGCCAGCACGGGCTGTCTGGGACCAGCTGGGACAGCCAGGAACTGTCTGGAGCCGGCTGTGCCCGCAGTAGCACCTGTACAGGTGCTGTGGTTTCTGTATCACCATTGAAGTTGCATCTCCTAATATGAGACCCAGTTTGTACTTGATAATAATCTTGAAGAGAACATTTTTTTTTTCTTCTCTTTCTTTTCTCTCCTGTGCAATATGGAAAGTCTAAGCGTGTTTCGGTCTTGGAGTGGCTGCAGAAGACACTGTTTTCTCCTCATTCTTCAGCTTCAATCTCTCCGTGGTGAGAGGGATGACTGAAAGGAAAATATATATGTGTATATATCAGGATTGGAAATGCTTAGCTGTTATGAGTTTGCATTATCCAAACTTTGCATGTGATCTGTCTGTTAATAATTTAGCTTTATGCCTTTATAAGTATCTGCAAGATACTAACATAGTAATTAAAAGGTTAACTTAGGTGAATAAGTTTTAGGAAATCACTTGGGTATATTTTTAGTTGCCATGTTCCGATTTAGCCTGTTAAATTTATATATATTAGGTCTAACATAAAGATTAGGACATAGCACCAAATGGCCCCTCTTTATGTAGCCCCACAATTTCCATATACACATGAAGAGCCAATTTTTCTAGTTAAGGCTGGAGCTATTTAATTTCCTTAGAGCCTGGAGTATGGAAGTAATGTTAAGTCACCTTGATGGATGAAAGTATGGCCCTGTGTGCAGATAGCACGTGTGCTTGCAAAACAAATACCTCTGTTTCCAATATGGATTAGTGGCTCCTCTGCTGCCCTAAGCTTTTTTTCTTTCTGAGTTGCTGAATGAAAAATTAATGAACAAATTAGACGAATTACTGTTTGAACTGACGGAATTTTGAATGTAGTGGTAATCATAAGGAGCCTTCATTTCCTCCTCTCTCTACATTTGTCTAGCTCTGCTGTTGATAGTGTGTTTTGAAGTGGTTTGTTAAAGACTTACTTATGAGAAATAGAATTTGTATGGCTATTATAAGACCTTTTTTATAGATTACCATCAAGTATTTTGAGAGTTTCTGTTATTTTTTCAAAAACTGACTCCAAGTCTGTTTTGTCTTTATTTTTTAAGAAAAAGTGCTTGTTCAAGGATAAGAAAGACAATTTTCCATCTCAGTATCCTGAAAAAAAAATAATCCAAGTCATAGTAAAATGAGATGGGAAGTAACTTTAAGGAACAGTAAGTTCAATCATATGTGGTACCAGAAGATTGCTTTAATGCATTTCGGATACTGATCTTGCCTTATCTCTAACCGTATCGAGTTTGTCTTATGGAAAAGTGTATTCCAGGATCAAGCCTGAGCCTGATAAATCTAAGACAATTCCCTACAGTTCAACTTCATATTAGCACTATTGGATGTCTCCTGTCTAGCTGTTTCTACTGTACAGGCCTTGTGTTAATTCCACCTTTTATTTTAAGCTAAGAACTTAACTACGTCATATGGGTTATATGCCCACAATTCCTTATATATTCTATTTTTGTTTCTGTTACTTTCCAGAGAAAGTTACTGTTTTATCTGCTGTGTAATGCGTTAATAAAAGTGTGTGCATTCATTTATTTTTCTGTTGATCATTACAGGTCTCATTATTCTTAACCTTTGGAAAGGAATTCTTAACCTTTGGAAATGAGTCTCAACGTGCCTCATGATTTTTTTGATTTCTTCCCCCTTTTTTAAAATGCATACAATACTTAGTAGTGTTTGAAGAGGAAGTGCCATCACAAGCTTGAGAGATTTAATAAACATTGTTACTAATTTCAGTTTGGAGCTGGAGATTGTATAATTCTTAAGATGTACAGCCTTCTAAATTCAATGACTTCTCATTACTACTCCTTCCTAGAACATTATTCCTACTGAAAGCAGACCAAACACAATTTATGTCTTTATTTACATTTTTTTTTTATTCTTGTTGCAACTGCAAAGTGGTGCAATATTGCATTCATTATAGGGTTGAAAAAAATACTATTTAAAAATATTTTTCTTATATATGGAAACTACATATTGAAATAGATAATATTTTATAAACTAGAAATTTATAAAATAGTATTTTGAAATATGTCAAACTATTAAAACTATATGTTGCAATATTTTACTATCTTTTTTTTTTTGTACAGTGTTGTATTTACTGCTGGTAATTCTTGAAGATTTTCATGAGTGGGCCCTTTCACATTTTTTCATAGACTTCCTGCTTACTCATGATATTCTTGAAAGTGGAAAAAAAAATAAGATCTGTGCACAGTTTTTATCACTCAGAGACTGGAAATGCCTCCTCGGCTTTTCTACTTGACCCTGCTTTGAGCAGGGGGTTGAACTAGATAATAGGGAATAGCAGTCTGTTTCTGCTCTCAGCAATCCTCAAGCTAACTTGTCCTTAAGCTAACTTTCAAATCCTGTCCTTATTCATCATGCTGTGAAATATACTGCTTTCCAACTGTGCTTAACTATTAAGTTTAGTAAGAAGCAAAAGAAAAGGGAAAAAAAAATAACTAACCTGTTAGTAGCTTTAGTTGTAGCAAAGAAGTCAACTGCATGTAATAAATGCAGCCAAGATATTTGTTGCTTGTTTTGATAGGGAAACAAAAAGATAGGTTATGGAAAATCATAATGGGAGAGAGAAGTGGTGAACAGAACTTTTGGTTGCACATTTGTCTTTTCATTTGGTCTGATTTTTCAAACTCTTAAGAGTAATGTAGCCATTACTGTTTTACCTGTCTGCTTGACAGAGCTTTAAAAGACAATACACACAGTATCGGGAGATCACATCAGCAAGTTCTCTTGCAGAATTTCATCTCAGTTTTAAAATATATAGGGTTCATACATATACCAAGATGAAAAGGGTCAATACTTAACTATATTGGGAAAATAAATGTTCTGGACATACAGTGTATTTAAGTAGAAGGGTGATAGTACAAGTTTTCATTTCTGGCACTATAAATTAGGAAAAGTTCTTGTCAGCTATTTCACAACTTCTTGTATTGAATTATCCTGTTAAGAGTAAACCAAAATATTGTCTGTCTCAGTATTATTGGTATCTGAATTCCATGGTCATCTGAATGACCATTTTCTTCAGATTTTGCAAGGATATTATTTTACTCTTTAAGAATATTCCCTTAAATATTTTCTTACAGCATTGTATTTTTAAGGTATTGCTTGCATCTGGCTAACCAAATGTGTAACTTAAAAGCTCAGTTTACAGGATCATGTCTGCTGCATTTAGCTGCTTTAGGGAAGCAACAGCAGTTCCTATTTTCTTAGGGAACTGATTCTTATTTTTGCCTCTGAGCCTTAATGGGAAAAGAGCTAGAATAAAAAGACTGCATTTGCAGGGCAAAACTTTAAATCTCTCTGAAGGATACTTTTTTTTTTGTCAGCTCAACAAAAACTATGAATATAGGTTTTGTCATTTGCAGTAATGAATGTGTGATTAAAGGCTATCTTTATAGCCAAATAGTTGTTATTACCATGTGCCATTTTAGTTAGTTAGGTAATTTGTCAACTCTGTGTACAAACAGACAGTTTGCAAATAAGAATTTTCATTGCCTTAGTTAAAAGCATAAATCAATAGCAATTGTTTGGGGGTTGAGATATTTGCTCAACACCCACCTAATAGGGCAAATTACCTTTTACATTCATGCAGCAGCTTAGATTAGAAAGATACTTTGTGCTGTGCTTACTGAAATGTAAATATTTAAGACTGTTCTTTTCTTGCATGCTTTCTTGCTCACTTCCCAAATGATAATTTCACCATTATTTGCTGAAAGTTGGCTTTGGTATGAGCTACTAACATACACAACTGTGTATGTATCCATGTGTATACACCATCCTACCCAGGTGTATATACTGCACCATGTAACAAACATCAAGTTGCCAAGGTGAGAGAGTTAAGAATATTTAAAAGAGAGAACAGGAGGGACCTTCCTGGGATGTAGTCCAATTTCTTGGAATTGAAACTAACTTCCCTCCCTACACACATAAAATTTTAGAGGCCAGCTTCGACCTGGCTGTTCTTGTGATCTGTGTCTTTCTCTAATTATTTGTTGCCCTTGCTACATCTCTAAAGGCCAGTGATGCCCTCTTCTGAATATTTAGTTGTCCCACCTAAGCTTACCAAACACTTCCAGCTTTATCTTTTAACTGAGCTTGGTTTTCTTCCCTAAAAGAGTTTCCTGAAAAAACTCTGAACGGCAGAATATTCTGGCAGGCTCCCTGATGCCTTGTTACAAAGTCCTATCAAGGACAAGGCCCTTAGCAACTGACTTTAAAGTTAGCTCCGCTGTAAGCAAGGCTTGGACCAAGCGACCTCGGAGGTCATTCCAATCAAAATTACTCTGATTCTCTTGCCTTCATCTCAACAGGACAAAATTGCTGAACAAATGAACGTTTTTGTTCAATGGACTCATCAAATTGTTTACTTAATCTCCCCTGAAAAAGAGGATCAGTAAAGTCTTTCCTGCACCCTGCAAAATCTTCTGCAGCTTCAAGGCAATGTTTTATATGAAAATGAAAGACAATGGATAAGGTGAAGGTGACTGCTGTGACATTTGTTCAGCCCCCAAATTTGGGCCAGATAGCAACAGTGAGAGCATTTCCTGTTAGTTACAAGGAACTAAAACCACTGTGCTAGTGCTATGAGAGTTGCAGGCCCCCCCACCAAAAAGCATTTAATAGGCATTAACTTGTGGGAAAGGGAATAGCACATCAGCACAAAGAAGAAAATCCTGCTCTGTTTTCTAGGAGAGGAAATGAAAGGAAAAAAGGAAAGGAAAAAAGGAAAGGAAAATTTGGAGTTATTTACATGGAAAGAGGAAAGTAAGAGAGCCAAGAGGGGTGGGTGTCTTGCAAGACTGTAAGGAAGAAGCTGAGTGGGGCTGATGGGGAGAGGAGTTGGGAAGGACTGAGCCTGCAATTCCTCTCAAGGACAGACTTCTTTCTGTGTTTGAGGTTCCTGGGATGGAACTAAGTTCTTTCTGCAAGGTAGAGGCTGTCTGGCTTCTGTCTGCATCCCTTCCCTAAGGAAGTGCTGAGCACAAAATGAATCTTCCTTCAAAGGCTAGAGAAGATTGCTTTCTTGTTAATCATCAAGGGCAGAACAAATATTGCACTTGAAATAATCAT
>JAUBNY010000002.1:6675896-6689671 GCA_032275445.1 Crypturellus soui | reverse complement strand
GGTGCGGAGCGGTGCGGTGCGGGGCCGCGCGCTGCGCTCCGCCGCTGCCAAACCCGGCGGCTTCGGGTGGCGGTGGTGCTGCTGGTGATGGTGCTTTTTTTTTTTTTTTTTTTTTGTTCTCAGAATTTCCCGTTTCATTGCTATAGTAACAGCTGCTGTGCTCATATGTTCCCTTGCCTGACATAAATAGATTTGAAGATAAATAGGAGACGCGGGGAGGTCTTGCTGTGTTAGTCAGGCAGGTGCCCAACTTTCTTGGTGGAGTTAAAGCCCCTTCTCTTTCTTCCTCGCGTCACCCACCCCCGTCGCTCCAGGGCTTGTTGGCATCGTACCCAACCTCACTGAAACGTGTCTAAAAATGTACATAATAAAATATGGTCTCAATGTATCTCCTTATGAGAATGATTCAGAACTTTTCTTACTTAAAAAAAAAGAGGAGGTGATTGGAAAACTTTATATTTTTGAAGTTCAGAGTGTGTAAAAAACATGCCATTGCTTGGACTACCTAAGTTATGTCAAAGTGGAGACCTCAGAGTATTTTGATTGCTCCTGTTGTAAAACATTCAATAAGCCTTTCCCAAATTACCAAGTTTTTATTCGATGATTGTGTTACCATGACTTCTCCGCTCTTCAGTCACTGAGAAGTCCCGCTGCTGGTGCCCTGGGTAAATACTGTCCTTGCGGAGCAAAGCAGAAACACCAGGTTCCCGAGGAGTATCTCTTCTAGGGATTTTTGCAACTTCATGCTGTAACAAAAGGTGTTTAAAGAGGGACGGAAGGGAGCTGTTAGTATGAAGATAATTAAACTTACATACCTAGGACTTGCCAGTATTCCCTGATTTTTCTTTACCTTTGTTCTTGGATAAAAGTCTCTGCCTGTGGAAGTTTCTAACATCCTTAGTCCTTATTTCCCTTTATACAACTGTAGCATTGGATGATTTGTTTTTTATTTGTTTATTAAGATAACTTTCGTAGTTGAGCAACCTATGGTGGGAGGTAAATTGAAACTTGTTATTTAGTGCTTAAGCACTGCCGTAATGACCCTATAGTGTTAAATAGAAAATTTGTCCTATGTAGACCCAAATCAGAAAGTGGATTTGGACCTTTCTAGACTGGTTGACCAGTAGTGTTAGACATGTGATCCTAATGAGTAAAAGTTAAGAAAATGACTTTTTCTTGTTGTTGTTGTTTACTTCTTTATTTTCTAAGATTTCTTTTAGTTAATAAAGGGTTTTTTTACTGAACTTTTTTTCCTATAACTTAGGTGTTTCTTTTCCTACCTCTTCTTGGGACCTTTTGTTTTTGGGACCAAGTTGCTGGTTATGGATTAGTTGCTTGTGTCAAAAAATGCTTATAGATTATGTGGCTTTAGGAAATTCCTTGTGCCTTTTGACTTTTTTCTTTTTTTAATATGTTTGTGAAGGGGGTAATGATCAGTTGTTCAACCTTGACAATAATTATGTAAAAATTAAACTAACTTCTCCAAGTATTGTGCTGATCAGGAAAAAAAGGTAATGACTTTATGAGTTCTGTATCTCATAGGGATTTCCTTTTAAGGTATGCCAGAAATCTCAGGATCTTATTTTATAAGGAATGCAGATTTCTGTAACGACAGTAAGTATTAAGTGATAGACATGCTGAGGTAGTATTGCTGCTATGAGAGAAAAATCCTTCAAAGCAGAGGCAACAGCATGTTGGTAAATACTATTTTTTCCCCATGGTGGTGACGTGCCTTTCAAGTAGTCCTTGAAGGGAGTGTTAGCACGTGGCCCGTTCCTTTGCAAAAGTTTCCTGTTGCAAATTTGCTTTCTTTATTTTCCATTAACATTCTGGGACATGTTCATTGTGGTTTCCCAGTCATTCAGGAGGTTGCATATTTGCAAATGATATCAAGTTGCTGACTAATTTGCAGAATTTTACTGGATTCACCCAAGTCTGTGTGCACGTTTAAATTGCTGTCTGTTTTAGAGATAGATGGGATCAGATGTTATGGTTGCTACTAAGGCAGTTTTCATTATTTTCTTTTTCTTCTTTTTTTTTTTTCTGTAGACGTTTCTGCTTAGAATAGTTTGTGGTCTTGAACTTTAAGGATATTATATTTTTACAGGAGTTTGAGTTTTCTGCCTGTTGATTTAGAAATCAAACTCATCAGTGAAGGAGAGCAAGCAACTGTGTGCTGAAAAGCTAATGTTCAATAAATGGGATTCTTGCTTGTTCATTATGTCCTAGGATATTTTTTCTTCCTTTGGGGGAGGAGGAGGAATGGAGAGCAGTTGTCACATTACCCTGATTGATGGTTTACCATTTGTATGTATGTGTCATCACAGGGAGGCTGCTGCTCAAAGCAATCCTCCCCTTTTTTTTTTCTCCAGGAAGAAAAGTATTTTGTAGTGATTACTGTGAATGCAAATAGTGCTTTATTTATTTATTTATTTATTTTCATGTGATACTAGGAACTTGTCCTGGAGTTCCCTTCTGAATGCAGCCCTGTCCTCACATGCTAAACTGAGCAAGACCAATGCAAGGGGTAGGGATTTGATAGTTTAGGGTTTTTTTCCATTGTAAGTGAAAATGTGCAGCATGGACATATATTGCCCCAAACAGAATCTGTGTAAGACTGAACTGAACATTACTTATATTCAATTCCAGCAAAAGTTAATAATGAAGCCAGGTGAGGTTATAAAAATGGCAGTTCTTAGGCTGCACTGTGCAAAAGCTTGTGTAGGTTTACTCTCAAGTGAGTAACCATTGCTTTGCTGCCAGCAATCCCTAAGAGCTAAAAAGAAAATAAATACAACTCAAGACTCTGTCTTTTGTATTCTCCGTCTTTTGTATCGAAAGGTTAGGTTTAAGAAATGAGCGTGGGATTGAATCAGTCTAAATAATGTTGGTTAGTGAAAAGATTTTGCAGCCATTTTTTTTCCAGTAATTATGGTATGTTCCATTGAAGCAACAGCTGAAACACAAATGTTTGAGTTGCTTCTCAAAGCATCAGCGCTTACTCTCGTGTCTTCAAGCAGAATCTTCGTCTAGGTCTCTCTCAAATCAACATGTGAAGCCCTGTCCTTTCTAAAATAGGACTGTCTGTGTGCACCTGTTATTACTACTACATTAACACTAGTTTATAAAACTGTGACATGAGTTAATATATAAATATGCTTTCTCGGCTTCGTTGTGCAAAGAATTCTGAGTTTATCAGGGTCTTAACTGGTTCCTTCTGCTCCTTCATCTGTCTTGCCTTGCTCTTCTCCCTCTTTCCCGGGGACTTCCTCTCCCTTTCTCCTTCCATATGCCTTTCGCTGCGCACGACACGGTGAACCCTGCTTTCATGTTGAGGTTTATGGAAGGACTGCAGTTTAATGGTGAGTGTTGACATGTTTTAGCATGTTGGTGTATAATCATATGGGCACAGAAGACATCAGCTTATGTGACTGTGTATGAGATAACTCTGAAGTATATTACCACTAACGTGCATTTAGATTTCCTTTAAATTGCATGAAACTACAGGATTATCAATATGTCATTGGTTTGTTGCAATCTTAAAATTATCTAATAAGTCTAGTAAATGATGGTGTGCTCTGTGTGTGTGCTGGGATAGCCATATCACTGCTTGTGAGCACATGGACATTTACCCTCTGCTCTGGGTCATAGGCTCTGAAGGTAGTAGGCTACCTTCACCTAGGGGAGAAAAAGCTCTTGTAGCAGAGTTGGGCACTATTTGAATCAGTGCTGTTGCTGACCTGAGTAAAAATCATCCCCTCTGAGCGATATATGCTTTATATAGCATATAAACTATATGCAAGCAAAGTATTTTTTTGGACTGTACCAAATCCATACCCCCCACACTGTTCCTTGATTCTCAAGTGTAGACAAAGTTTCTGACAATCGCATCCCAAATGCTTCATCATTCAGCTTCTGCTCAGATCATTTTAAATAGTGATGGGTGAGTAAAGTGTTAATCCAAAGCCTGGGTTAAATCACCTTGGGGAAAAAAATCAAACCCTGTGTGATTTAAAATTACCTTGAGAGAGACAGGGCAGAGCTAATAAAGCAGTCTAGATGTGAAGTGCACTTGTACTTTGGACAGGTAAGGAAGGAGAATCACTGGCTTTTGGGCTTTAAGATAAAGAGTGAAGCTCGCAATATGTATCTGTCTAGAAGGACACTCCGTTGTTTCCCTTAACTATTTTTCTTCTATTTTTGCAGAATCCTTTTGATTGCTTTTTTTATAGGAAGAATAAAATTACTTCATTAATTTCAACCAAAATAGTTTTCAATTGATTTTTTTTTCCCTCAAGATTTTGTTTTGTTTTCGTTAGCTGGAAATTTCTTGTATTGGGCTCCACAGCCTTTACATGTGAGACATTGTGCTAATGCCCTTTCGTTCTGGCATAGGCAGCACAGACTTGGCTTTTTTTCTCCTCTTCCTGCTCTTTTTTTTTTTTTTTTTTGAGACTCTTCCTTTAAGCCAGCAAGACAAAACACGGGGAGATTTTGAGGCCTCCATAAATATTTCTTCATTAATTCCTATGTCAGATATTAATCAGTCATATAATTGGATATCTTCTATGGATCTTCTCAGTCTGGACTGTTTTATCCGTACTGTAACCTGGAGAGTCAAAGTGTGGCTCAGGGAGTCCGAGTTGGTACTACTGTGCCAGGCAGTTGGTGACAGCATCATGTTGTGCTGGCAGGTGCATTTTTCTGTTCTTTGCCGCTAATTCTACTCCTACCTCTTTCTTCACTGATAATTACGTTATTAGTTGGTACGGGAAAAATCACGTAGAGTGCGGTGGGGTTCAAGTCCCTGTTGTACCAGTTACATGAAATGGACATCCTTTAGCAATAAGACAGAAGGAATAAGATCAGTGTCTTTGCAGTGTCCTGTTATTGTCATTATTTTTGTTCCTGTGTTTTTCAGGTCAAGATCACGTGAACTTGTTTTGCTCACACAGCAAGGGACCAGGGGGTCAGGTGACAAAGGGCCAGCTAATGTGGTCCCATCTACACAGACATGTTTTTGAACCAGTGAACTTGAGCTTTGATTTACTCTGTTAGCAGGTGCTACAGATAGATATGTCTGAACTCGCATCCTATTCCATACTACTTCCCTACTTTCTTTTCACTTCCTTTTTTTTGCTCTTGTAAATCAACAACTTAACTTCTGAGTGGGCTTTCCAAGGGGGAGGAAATCAAATAAGTATTTCAGAACAGCAAGCCCTTGGGAGAGGAAAGCCTGTCTGCAGCTCTGTTAAAAACAGACTCCACCGATAGGAAATTACAAGTAGTTTAACTGAATACCCGTGACAAACCAAGTGGCAGCGGCTGGTTTCCTGCTTCTTTGGTGAGTATAACAGCAGCCGAAGATACTGCTGATCAGCACTCGAGCCTTTGCTGCTGCTTCTAGCCACTCAGTCTGACATGGAGTTTCTACCCTCTGCTCTTGGGTGTTCTCAGCACACCCTGCAGGGCAGGATTGAAGTGTTCTCATAAATGTGTAGGCAACTGGATTTTAAGAGTGTCAGAGTGAAGTTTAAACTGTTAAACTGTGAAGAAGTCTCTGCTTGAATACCCTATTTAAAAAAATAGTATGGAAAAGAGCTGAAGTTGGCAGGAGACTAGCAGGCAGGAATCAGTGCTCGTGGCAGGAAGATGCTTAATTTGAGGATCCGAAATTATCTGTCAGTTTTTCTTGTCTTTTGACATTCTCTCGTTATATACAGTTGGAGAGCAGTGTTTTAAAAATTTAACTTTTTGAAACTTTTCTGCAGAGACGTACGAATGTATTAGCACCCAAATCCATGCAAATGCTTGAATTTGCTTGCTTATGTTTGTCCATGTAATTTTTAGTATCTGAGATTAGTGGAGGTTGAGGCTGTGGGGACTGCAGTGGGTCCAACCGCTTGGTCTCGCGTACACAGCCATGGGATTGAGCCTTGATGGTTCCTGTTGTTACCCTGTTGTCTTTCCGATCCGAAGGATATCCTGGTGTGACAGGTCTCTCCTTCGGTTAGTCGCCTAATGTGTGATGCTGGGTGCTGCCAAGTGTCCTCTTCCTTTGACTCGCTTATTCAGAGTAGGAAAGAGTGCACGTGTAGGGAATGGCGAGTGTAGGGGAAGGCTCCCCTAAACTCGCTCTTCTGGTGCTTGCGCTGTAGAGGCAGTTACATGAAGTAGTCAGCAGTGACAGAGGATTTGGTGGGAAATACAGTAGCTTTTTGTTCTAGTGTACACACAGCAGATTTCAAAGCAGTGCAAGTGCCTCGGATCACAAGTGAAGTTATTAGTTAGGGTGGGAGAGTTCCTGCAAGCAGGGGCGGTGAGGAAAGCACCCTTTATTTAGGGCATAAAATTGGGTGGGAAGCTCTCGTGCAGAGAGATGCAAAGTGCTCGTGGGAGCTGTGGGAAATGCAGAAACGACAGTGGCCCGAGTTCTTTCTGGGAGAGGTTGTGAGAGATAAATGAGGCAATTTCGCCCTAAATGTAGGGTCAGATTCGAAGATTGTCTCGCTGTGGACCCAAAAAGGAGAGCATACTTTTCATTTCTGTGCTGAGTGGTCTTGCAGAGGGCAGAGAGAGACTCTGTAATGATAACGAATTCATGGAACTGTATTTAGTCTAAGTGGGGAGAAGCAAAAGTCAGACTTTAATAACACCCAAGGCGGAAGGACCAGGCGGTGACTCATCTCACAGTTACCAGGCTCAGCATACGGAGCTGCCGGTTGGGTGACATAGATCCTAATAAGTACATCAAGATGCAATTTGTAGCTTATGACTGAGGAACAGGAACATGCCCTGTGAGTTGGAATAAGAGTGGCCTTGAGTCACGGGTCGGCCTCATTTTCCTAAGGGAAATTTTACATTCACTTTTCTCCCTCTTTGTCTTGCACAGTCTGCAAAAGTTTTGCTGCGGAGCCTCTACCTCCAGCGCCCCCTACCCTGGTGCAGGGCCGCTCCTTTTATCACAGAGGCAGCTGTGCTGCTCTCCGGCTCCAAAGCCTTTTGATCATAGGGCTGAGGTTACCTCTGGATTTAAGCAGTGCTGCCTGTGAAGAAAGCAGAGCTGGAGAAGCGGCTGTGGCCCCCTGATCCCAAAGGAGCCTCTCCATTCGCATCCCCAAGGGGCTTCTTGATCAGCAGGGCATGACCACGTGTGTATTTGCTCACCAAAACGTCCCACAGGCTCTTCAAAGGCTTCGCATCAAAGCCCTTGCAGTTTGGCCTGCCAGGGAGGGCAAGCTGAATTCTGTAGGATTTTTATTTATTTATTTATTTATTCATTCATTCATTCATTCAGTGGGAGATGACCCCCTGTTTAGGGTTAGGAAGCGCTTAAGAAAGGGAGGGCAAAGTAACAGAATTACAGATACAACTCCTGACAGGGCTTTGCTAGATAGTGCGAAGGAAGTTTATTCAAAAGGGGATGAGAGACATAAAGGTAAGTGGGTAATAGGATAATCTGCAATGTGAGTTCACCAGAGCAAGATTATGTCAGAATAATCTGTCAACTGACCATTTCTTAGGTCATTTTATGCCTTTCTGTTCCCTAGGAGGACTCTTGAGTAAAGCATTTTTCTGTAGAGTTGTTTGGGAAGTGCTTGCTCAGCCTGGACGTGGTGACAGATATTCTCACAAGAGTCGTGTTGGGGAAGGCTCTGGCAAAAGCAGAGTTGACAGTCTGTTACTCTGCAAATAGAATTATTGGAAAGGAAGGATGCTGCTAGTGAAGTCCCTCAAAGAGAGCTCTTCAGGCCATTTTAAAAAATATATTTTTTTTATTATCTTGGCAAAAAGCAGAACAGGAGTATGCCAAGGAAGCTTCCTGATAATGCAGCATTAGGAAGCGTTTTTGGTAGAGAGGATGATCAAATGCTGTGTAGAAAGAATTTCACAGATCGGAGAGAAGCAACAGAATTGGAGCTGAGCTAATAGCTCAACTAATAGCTTGTTATAAATTTAGGTTCTTTGGCTAAAAACAGGAGCAGGGTGGCCTACTTGACTGCCTTGTGCCTGAGCCACCTCTGTGAGCCGAGCACGACCCAAGAGTCATCTTCACGCGGATCTGATCTGTGTCCTGTCTTGATTATGATGAGTTAGGGAATTCAGCAATTACTATGTTAGCCTGAAATCTCTTTTTTTCCTGAAATGTGCTAGATTGTGATGGTGAATTATTTTCAAGTCCCAGTCTACAGTAGGTTTCAGGGGTGAGCGACTTCTTCATTGGTTTAAAAACTCCACTAAATTTGCTTGATCAAAAACATCCTGCTTTGCAGAGCTGGGTAAAGCTTGCAGCAATTCTCTTTAGCCGATCATATGAACTTGGACGCATGGGTTTCATAGGGGAGACAACCACTTCATATGGAAATGTGCTGATTTGCATTTATGAATAATCAGGAACTAATTGCTCCTGGCAGCTCCAAATCCCTCAAGTGTTTTCCACCTCAGGACTAAAGTGCATCGCGTTGTTCTCCTTTTCTGAAGTCTTCACAGACACTCAACTTTTCCCATGGTTTATTGCAAGCTGTGAACACACTTTGCACCTTCCTTCTGTAGGTCTGGCTGCCTTTTGCTGGCAACCCCTTTCACCATTTGTTTCTTGCAGCATTTGCCACGGCCACTGTTTCTTAGCCTGGGTGCTCTGACCGAATGGCGGGACTGTTTCCCCTTGGGGTCCTTTCCTTGTCACGCTTTTCAGGGAGAATCTGGATCTGGGAGGTTAAGGCCACTTTGTAAAGCTGCTTCTTTATATAAGACTTTCTTTGAGTTGTTGAAAGATTCATACTAAATGCTTCACTATTGTAACTACAATTTCTGTATGAATAAGCAGAGTAAAAGAGTGAAAACGTCACCATTTTATAAGTGAATTGTGTAGCGATTGCTCCAGCATAAGCTCTGCTTGTTGACCACTTAAGGCACTCTTGATCTCACTGTTAACAATGTTTCCTTTGTCTTTGCGTGTTGTGTGTAGCACTTTCCTTCATTTAAAACAAATGTTAGAATTGCTTTAAATTATAAGGATTTTAGTAATGAGTTACTTTTAATAGTGTTAGCAGAAATCTTGTGTATGTGATGTGTGCAACCTAAAATTATTTGAATAATACTATAGACATCTATATTGAACAGAATGCTGCAGTTATGGAAGTGGATAGGTCACGATCCAAATTTGTTTTACAGATATAACTAAATTATTTATTTAGATAGAATTCAAGGGGATTTTTATATAAGAATTCAATAAAACTTCTGTGTTTTTGCTCTCTTACTTTAAATGCAAAAAATTTCAACTGGGTAATGAAAATGCGAGTACCTAGCATACTACTGAGTGTCCAAAGAGATTCTCTTTCTATGCAGCATTAAATACAAAGATTAGGCTGTTTCGCCTAGAAAGTCACAGAGACTTTTGCAGTGTTTTGTGGTGAACTCTGCAAATTAATGATTGCAAACAAATGCTCAATGAGGAGCAGAAAGCCTCTGGTAGGAGAAAATGTTTAATATTCTTTTATATAGAGTCATCTTTGATAGGATAAATACTCTCCTATCTGATACTTTTATCTGTTTTCCTAGTGAAATGCAAGTTTGAGTACAAAGTGTTTCAGATAAAATCTCCAAAAAGTAATACTGCTTACAAAAAGCAATAATAATAATATGCAGTCTCATTGTAAAATGCATTACAAAAGATGAGCTGCAGATACTCTTCTGTTAGCAAGCCTCAAAGGTGATGCCTTGGGTATATCAGTGCCTGTGATGTATATTTGCTTAAGAAATACATGTAGGATTATCAACAGAAATTAACACTTTTTGAAAGGTGCTAGCACGGTCAGGGGTTCACTGGAGCCATTTACCTGCATTTTTGCTGTTATCAGGAAAACTGTTTCTTGTGACTGTGGACACCCATGAATGATAATGTGTTTGGTCAAAAAAATAAAAAAAAATCAGAATGTCAAGTGAAAGCCAAATGGGGAGTATTACAGTTGGATGGATCTGACGCCTCATCACACAAGTGAGTTTTCCCCTCTGAAAGCCGTGGTCGTGGTGAGCTCACTAACCCCACATCTTCTGTACCGGTCTCGCACCATCCATTTCTTTTTGGAGCTGAGGCTTAAGACACCCTCCTCCCCAGGTGGTGAGGAGGAAGGGCTGGTTTAGACCAAGTCCTTCGCTGAGCCAGGCCTAGGGCACTGGTGGGGCCGGGCCCAGGCTCCTCTGGTGGAGGCGGCAGCGCATCCTTGTGGCTACCGAAGGTGATCTGCGAGCCCGCACACATCCGCCTGGTTTGGGACATTGGAGCGTCTCTTTTTGTTTCATTTGTTTTTCCCTCAGCCACTTTTTTTTTAGACTTTCTTTAGTCTGTTGAGCAAAACTTCACAAAGGAGCTGTTGTTAAGTAAAGTAAGTACTGTGTTCGGTTCTTAGGGAGCAGCAGCTCCCCAGGGAGCATGAGCCCTGCTGTGTGGCAGCATCACCCCACTGCTGAAGAGCTCAACCCGCCACCAAAATGGGCAATGAGAAGCAAAGTCTGTTCCAGATCAGATCCTTTCCCCTTTTCTTGCGAAACTCGCCGGGTTGAGGGGGAGGGAAGAGGCATGGCTTAAGAAAAGGGAGAAAAAAATAGAATGTGAACATTCAGGTATTAAAAAAATATATATAGTTTTTGTGTTTTCTGCCTTGATGAAGGCAGGTTGTTGTTACTGTGTGGTAGCCACTGGTTTGGGAGAGCTCTTGTTTTTGTTCTTCCTTCAGCAACGTTTCCCTTGATCGGAAATGAAATGGGAATTATCTCCCTGAACTTGTCTGTCACATTTAATCCACTGCTCCTTCCTGACTATCTTTGCCTCTTATATTTTTGCTCCGAGTCACACTCGGAAAACTTAGTTTTTCCACTAACCACTTATTTTTGATAAAATGTTTTAAACAGGTGAATATTTTTGAACAGAATGAGCACAGCAACGGGAAAAAGAAAATGCTTGTGAGGGAATACATATTTGTGGGGTGGTTTTGTTTTTCTAGATTTGTACCAATATGGAATTAAAGTAAGTGAGATATTCTACAGTTAAAAAAAATAGACTTAAAGGTAAACATAGAAAAAGGGAGAAATTATTTGTAGCTGTATTTCTCTTTTATTACTTCACTTACTGAAATTTAATTTCTATCTTTATTAAAGAAATAAGATGGGATAAAATTTAGCCCGAAACTTTATGTATGACTTAGTGAGTTTTGTCAAATGATTTTTGAAATTCAGTTTGGGATTTGTGGTTTCTTTTTAAACCTTTATTCATAGCACTGATATGCTAAGAGCTGACCCTGGATCAGAGGCTGGTTTTGCAGTGTCCCTTAACCAGCCAAAGTCAATCTCTTACAAGGAGGTTTCTCTAAGACTCTTAATCTGGTTAATGGACAAATTCTGTCTGGGCAAGTGCACAGGGAGGACCATTCTGCTGAATGTGACAATATCCTGGCAGTGAAACTCTTAATAGGCTTGGCTGTACAGAGGAATTTTGCAAGAAGCAAACTATATTGTGGTTATGCTACTGTGGAAATATTAATTTTGAATTAATAGCATCATCTTTCAAAAAAAACCTCTTGTATGCTTAAGAATGGAGAAGAACCTACTCGTTACAGTTGATGTTTTATGCTCTGTGGTTCTGTCACTAGCCAGTAGTGTGTCTGAGGGGCAGGTGATGTCCCAAGCCACGCAGGCGTCATGTCAGGCTTTACCCTTACATATCCTGCCTGAACAGAGCAGTCTGAGACATCGGGAAGCAAGGGAAGTGCGTCCTTCAGTTCTGGGGCTTGTAGCATACACTTGTTTTGTGATAATATGTAGTACAGATCAGGGGATTGAGAGTAAAATGTGTGTGTGTTTTCTGCATGTCCAGAGCTTTTCGTGAGCTGAGAGGCAACAAGTGCACTTCAGTGGTGGTGCTATTTCCATCCTTACTCATGCAAACAGTCCTGAGCCATGCACAGGGCAACGTACTGAGAACGGAGAAAGAATATAAAGAAGAGAGTTTGCTTAATTCTAAACTCTAGTTTATCTTTAGTTCCCCTGTTCAGGGAAAGAAAAACTTCAGGCCCAGATAAAATACATGAGGAGAGCATACTCCCCAGTTGTGTAGACAACTGGAACGGCTGAGAAAACTGTATTTAAGGAAACACTGAACTCAATTAAAAGGAAGTTGCTCCGGGCTGTATTTTGGTCCTGGTTAATGCAGTTTGTTGCTGTGCTGGAGGCCAAAACACTCTACTCAAGGTATGCATTAGCTCTACTGCCATATGGCCTGTGTCTTAGCGGGTATGGAACCAGCTGTCACGTCCTGAGAATTTCATACACTCTCTGAACTTGGGTTTGATGGGATTTTCTTTACTGTGGTGCCTTGTTTTTCATCAAACAGTATTGGCATATTCCTGTTAGAGGGTTTTATTTCTCGTTATTAAGATATTTCTTGAATATCTACAGCCACATTTGCTGTGGATATTGTTGTAAATTTTCCTTTTCTATCAGTTTAAGCTGAAGATGCACATGTGCAGACAAGCATTTGGGAGAGGTTTCTGCGTATATTCCTGGCAAAAAAAAGAAGTTTGTTTTATCAAAAGTCCTCCCATGAATGCTTTTTAATTCCACCTCCCCTACTGTTTACTTCTCTCTAATGCTACACTTGGGTTCACATCAGCTTCTTTACTATGTAAACTACATCAAGTTAATGTCTATAAAAGAGATCTCATTACATCTGCGTTCAGAGTAGAAATTCTACTGTAGAGAGCGTGTTTATCTTTTCTTTCTCACATCATGCTTTTTTTTCAGAATAAACAAGCTAAAAATGTAACTTACATGGTTGACATGATGTGCTGTGTATATATACTTTTTTTTTTTTGTAAGGACAGTAACACAGGACATACACCTAAGAGAAATGAAGGTCACGTCACATAGGATTTTCAGCCCCAGTGTGCTGGTTAAGAGTTCATTGAGTCCACTGGAGAGCACATAGCTCTTCTACAAGCTACAAAAGCCACAAAAAAATGATGCAATTCCTTTTTGGTTTCTATCCCTGTGGTCTCACCAATAGTCTTATTAAAATGATACTGTGGATTTGTTGTGGCTAATCAGTCCTCCTTACTGTGAAATCAAGATGGAGAGTGTTGGGTTGTAGCCTGTTCAGGGCCTCAAGTCGGCCCATATAATACCTGCTGAAATGTATGGAGTTACAGCCGAGTCAAACGAAGCAGTGAAAGCAAATTAGTGATAAGTGTTTCTTACGGTAATATCATGATCTATGGACTTCACCCTCGGCTCATATCTCATGAATGTTTGTGTAACGGAGACGTCAGGAACCTGCTTTAATGGGACTCGTGATTAATACAGACTGTGTGATGGGACTGAATACTTCATGCCGTCGTGCGGGGATGGTTTTCTTTAGATGGTGACTTACGTACTGGATGAGTGCAGTGAGCTGCTCGCTCTTAAGGAGGAGGACAGGAATGTGCTCTTGCTGCTCTAGCCGTTCAGAGGTACCACAAATTTGGAGGGCCCCTTCGTAGGACTGCAGCAAGGCAGGACGACAGGCAACAACGGCTTTCATGGGGATCACAGGCTGCTTAGGCTTTATTAGGCCTCTTTTCAGTGGTGGACATTGACAGAACTAGAGGAAATGGCCACAAACCTAAGCATCAAAAGTTCCACAGGAACCTAAGGAAGAACTTTTTTATGGTGAGGGTGACAGAGCACTGGAACAGGCTGCCCAGAGAGGTTGTGGAGTCTCCTTCTCTGGAGATCTTCAAGAC
>JAUBNY010000002.1:6648151-6658812 GCA_032275445.1 Crypturellus soui | reverse complement strand
GATCAACATAGGAACTGCCTGTCTAGCTTAGAATAAGAGGAGGAAAAGGTAATATCCACAGCTCAAAACAGTAGTATCAGCCATGTCATTTTCCACTAAGAACATGCAGCAAAATAAGTATCAGATTAGTTAATCTTGTCTGAAGTTCTGAGCCTACATATGTAAACTGGGTGAAATTTCCACTGGCTTTTAGGAAGTCTGAACATCTTTTTATATTTTTTATATTGTTAGTCTCCCTAAGATGCCCGGATGTGATGCTGTAGTATTCCTGCCAATACAAATCACCATGATTTTGGTTTTGTATTTTGTTTGTGTCTTCTATAAAAGTCATCTATTTGAAAATAAGATACAAAATTTAAAGTGTATTTCTGACTGAACGAGCCTTTTTAGAGATGCGCCTAAATTTTTAGTGTCAGTATAAAAGTTGCTTTATCTTTGCTGATACTATATAAAAGCTATGGAAAATTGTGCAGGTTGGCTTTCTGGAAAGCAATTTCTGTCACCAGGAGTCCTTGCAAACATTAGGTCTTTGGTCCTGATCTATCAGGTCACTTAGTTAAGAGGGGCTTTTTAGTCTGTTTGACAAAATTTCTTAGGAAGACCATAGTAAGTCTTTGAGTGATAATCTACAAGTTCAGGTTTATGGGAATGTGATTTTGATGGAGCAGTAGCAGAGGCTTGAGATGATACAGTATTTTAAAGGGTATGCCAAATTAAAGCAAGATTTTAAAGGCAGTCTTCAGAGATAAATTGCACTCTCTGAAATTATGGCTCTTGGCTTGTGTATTTTGAAATTTCCACTTTGGAACTTCAGGATAATTTCTCTATCTCAGTCCAGAACTAAAGCACTCCCCTTCAACTATCCTTCCTGTATTTGCCTGAAGTTCCCCACATTTAAAATAGTATGAGTGCTCGGAGATAAAATGGCCTCTTACTGCTTGTATTATTTCTTATTTCCGGTGCCTGAGGTTCACACCAGTGCAGGTTTGCCCCAGCTGTGCAGGATATGGGCTATATAAGCCAGGCTTGCAAGTGGGGAGTGCATTGCCTAGAAGAGGTTGCTATGTGTGAGTAACTCTGTTTCTTTGGCCCTGAAACGTGTCTGCACCAAACGGGTCCTGCAAAATATATATGTGAATATGAATATTCTCATATTACAACTAGTTCAATTACATATTTTTATGAATTATGAAATGCTTCATTTAAAAATATCTACTAAAGCTAAACGCTTTTACTCTCCAAGAAGATTGCTGTAGTCAAGTTAAACAGAGGGCTTTTTTCTGAATTTTTTTTTGTTTATTAAACTGGTTAACACTGAAGAAGCATAAACTTATTTGTGAATGCTTAAAGAAGTGCTTTGTGAATGTTTAAAGAAGTGATTTATCTTATTGTGCTGTACTGTAATGATGGCGGTACTATGTTCATCGTGATAAAATTCAAAGGAAAGTAGCAGTCTGTTGGGAAGATAATTTGAGAAATGAATCAGTGTGACTCAAAAATGTAGGTGTTAGGGTGACAGCTAGTTTCAGTTCCTCTAAGTACCTGTTTTGGTAACAAGACTAAGTAGCAAATGGAAAGAAAAGTTTTTCAAAGAATTTAAAAGCAAACACCATCTTTATAGAACTCCTTGCAAAGAAAAGGAAGGGCAGTATGTTGGGCTTGTTTGCAAAATGATCTCTATCAATGAGATTCTTGTTTTCAGCAGTACTAGCACTGAAAAGCTTTTTGCTATTTCCTCTATAGCAATGATGCATCAAAACCTAGCAGCGTATCCTGCCCATTGACAATGATTAACACTTTGCTATTTCAGTGTATGTTGCCATTTTTACTTTTTTCCCTTAAAAAAACTTCCAATATTTTCTTTAACTTGTGTTCTAATTATTTTGCTCATAAATATTTTTTTTTCGAATTGTGTGTATTTCCTGTTAAAATGTGATGTTTTTCATGTGTCTTTGTAATACTGGATTTAGTACAATTTAGTACAATTTGTGACTGGGATATCTCAGTAATCTAACCATGTTATTATATTTAACTGATGTAAGGTTTTTTTTTTTTTTTAAATCTGTGTGTCTTACTACTCATTTCTTAAATCCATACAACAGTTAGACAAAAACAAGACTTATTTAATGTTGCTATGTATGTACATTAGAGTAATCCTATTATATTTATATTGTTTTTTATTACAATATTAGAAGGTAGTACTTGTTATCATAATGTGATATATGTCACAGCCACAAGAGAAATGAAAATAAGGCAAAAAAATGGTACAAATTTAAGATGTTCAGAGTGGTTTAACTTGGGCAAGTATTAGCTCAGACAAAATGGCTGTAATTCTATTTTAAGCTGACCGTATTTCATTTTCTGACACTTCAATATAAAATGCTTAAAATCCCTTTCATATATTAAAAATAATTACTTTCCTGGAAGGTAAATGAGCATGTTAATGAGAAAGGATTGGGAAATTTATTACGGTAAGATACTGCTTGAGTCTGCAGTTCTGCTTGCAGGTTTGTGTGGGAGTTGGAGCCAGGACTCCTGAGCAGAGACCCGCTCCGGTGTCGGAAGGAGCTCCTGGTGGCTGGGGGGAAAGTGGGATCCCCAGTGAACTCATTTGCTACTGAAGGTGCTCTGAGCAGAAGCAGCCTTTAACTTGCATTTATTTCCAGGGCAAGGATCGTGTAGTTGCTACTCCTCTACCCAAGAATCCAGCTGCCGTTATCTATTGCACATTCCATAAAACTCAAAGAGCAGACTAGATTCTGCTGCGCTCTGGTGTAATAGAAAGGTAATGGGCTACACAATATATTAATAAGATTTTGGAGTTGCAAAAGCATTAAGTCAGTTTAAATCTGCTAGTTAAGCTGCTCAAAACTGTTAATGCCCTCAACTTGAGAACTGTAGCACCCAAGCGTGGCTGGCCTGGCCTAAGCCAGCTGTGAGATTGCCTTGTGTTCATGTTCCCTTGGCCGCAGCAGACCAGGAAATTTTATCTGTGGTGAAATGTGAAGGAAAATGGTTGACAAAGCAACTGCTTCAGTAGCAGGTGTCTGGTTTTCTGCATTTTACAGATCAGCAGGGCTCTAAATTGGGGGTGGCCGTGGCCGGCTGGGCGTCCCTGCTGCCGCCGAGCGCAGGTCTCGGTGTGGGCCCGGGCCTGGCTGCGCGCTGCTCCTGCGGGTGCTGCCGGCCGCCTCCACCCGCGCGAGGACCGTGCCGGCTCCCTCGGCGGTGGCTGCGAGTCAGAACTGCCTCAGGCCTTGGGCCTGCATTGGCTCGGGGTAACACGGTTGAAACCCCAAGAGAAAAGTACTGCTACACGGTCTGCTTAGCTGCTCTAAAGGTCTTCTAGTGCCGAGGTGGCATGTCATGTAGAGATTCACTTGACGGTTGCTTACTTCAGTGGTTTTGAAAATGACAATGTTGTTCTTTGTTTGTTTGTTTTTTTTCTCATTCTTTTTGAACCCCTGTTTTATATGTGTGTGTTTTTTTTCCTCTGCCTAGACCTGGTTAACCATTTCTGTGAACAGGTCCTCAATTTTTTACTTTGTCCCTACTTTCCTGTCGTAGCCCCATCTTCCCCTGGTGTCGACTCCGTACCCTTACAGCGCACAGGCAGTCAACACGGCACGCAGAACGCGACCGCGACCTTCCAGAGGGCCAGCTATGCGGCAGGCCCGGCCTCCAATTACGCAGACCCCTACCGACAGCTGCAGTATTGTCCTTCCGTTGAGTCTCCGTACAGCAAATCGGGGCCAGCCATCCCGCCGGAAGGGACCTTGGCTAGGTCACCTTCCATTGATAGCATTCAGAAAGATCCCAGGTGGGTGAAACCTTACTTGTCTACTCTTTCTTGCTCGTGCGAAGGTTTATAATTGCCCTTTCTTTCCACTGTCTTGTATCACCAAAAAAAAGTTGTGTATATTTTAAGTACAAGATTTTGTTTGCATAACCATTGTTGTTCGAATGCTTTACCTCAAGCTCTCATGAGCTCTCTTGTGCAATGAAATGGTAGGTGTGATCTGAGTATGTGTATTTAACCTGCTTTCAACAGTGTCGCCCCTCAAAATCTTCTGAAAAATAATTTCTTCAGAAAATGAGAGCGGTGGTATGACTGATTTAACCTCTGAATCATTGTGGATTGAATTTTCAAGTTCCTCCTCGGGCAGAAGTTCTTGCAGTTGGTGATTTGTCTCCAGTTAATACCTAGTGCTGCATAAAAGAATACCCTGGTATTGAGACTAAGAGAAATATGGAAGCAGAAGGCAGCTGGGTTTATGCTTCGCCTTATGAGCTGTTCAGGCTTGTCGTGCTAGTACAGGATAACAGCATGCATGTACTACAACTAATTTAATACGCATGCATTTCAAATAGATAGCATCAAGTGTCTTTGGAGATTAATATTCTGGTTTGCATTGCACCTAGGGAAGGTGCAAGGACAAAACTTTATAGCCAGGTATACAGGCAGTTTCAAAGAAGAGTTTTCTGGCATGTGATTTGGTTTCCATGATGGCTGTAGTTGAAATGCTAGGTGTAGTCCTTGGTGTATTTGGTGGTTTTGTTTAATTTTTGGCTGGAAAAAATGTCAGCAGTTTTTTTTTTTTTTTTTTTTTGTAACTTAAGTTTAAAGCCATTGTAAATGTTAATTTATACAGAGTTTTCTATGGCAGATGGTGTTTTGTGGGCTTTTTTTCTGATTTATTTTATTTTTTCCATGAAACTTAATGATGGGACAAGTTTTGGGTTCACCTAAGAAAAATGCTGAAAATTTTTAAGCAGCAGAATGAAAAGACTCCTCTCCTCCATGCATTCATGAGCTGATCTATTTACATTCCAGAATGTAAATGTTCTTGGAGAAAAAGGGCTTTATTTGGTCATTATATTGTTTTCAATCCTTAAATCTGAATTAAAATAGAGGAAGAATGACTGTAATCTGTAAGAACAGTCCTTGGGAAAAGTGTGTTGATGGTAGTATCCATGAAACGTCTGAAATATGTTGGACATATCTTTTTTGGAAGGGGTCATCTCTGTTTAGCTGATTTGCTATCATTTTGAATGTTTGGCAGTGACTGCTTAAGGATATGTGTTTGTAAAGTGTGAGGGTTGTGTTTTTTTTTTTAAATAGCTTTTCCATTCTATTGGTTTTTGGTTCTTTCCGTGTGGTGTCATTTGTGTAGCAGTGTGTCCTACAGGGAGTTTACACGCATTGATTTCTATAGGTAAAAAGAGTGCAGATCCAAATATAAGTTGAAGTCAATAAACTCTTTAGAGGGAATCATTAAATAACCTTTTTATTATGATTATTATTAGTTATAATTATGATGATTGATTTGAGATTTTTAACTAAATATTTTTGTAATAGAGGTTTGTTTTCCACTGTAATATGTTTCTGCCAACTTCACTTTCATTTATTTATCCATGGACTGTACTGCCTAACTGCCTGATGTACTGCGCCCACTTGCTGGTGGGGGTTGATTCTTGTGAAGGGATGTCAGGGGCACTACTGATGTGTTCTCGCTAGGCAGAATGCTTGGGAACTCTCCCTGCAACGTAGCCCTTGCTGACCATTCAGGTATTAGAAAGATGCTGAAAGATTGGATGGAGAAGAGAGAAAAGCAATAAAAGCAGTCGGGAGACTTTCAGCATATTGATTTTTGTGGAAAGACTGAAAGAGCTATGGGTAAATGACAAATGGAGGAAGGACAGACAGAGGACTTTACATATGCTTGAAGAAGCAATAAAGTAAGGAAGGAAATTATTTAGTGTAGGACATGCAGGTATAATTAGAAATAGTGTCTTTAATTAGGAAAAGGAAGCATGGGGCCAAATGTAAGACAAATTTTCAGTAGCTGTGTTACCCCGCTGATCAGCAGTGTTCAGCTTAGGCTGAAACCTTAGATGGCAAGAACAAATAAACATAGTAGTCAGTGGATCAGTTTGGGCAATTTATAAATCTTGAGTTTCTTTACAGAGCAATTACTGCTTAAAAAATAGAGAAAAGAAGAAAGAAAAAGAAAGAAGGAAGGAAATGACCTGTACAATGGATAGATGAGAGAATCACAGGTGGGAATCACAGGTAGGCACCAAGTCTACCTGGCCAGTCAGAAGTCCAGCAGAGAAGGTTCACTGGAAAACATCATGTTGTAGTATATTCTAAGAGCAGGCTTTGGATTAGGCTACAATATGTACCAATTAATTCAGGAAGAAAAATAGATGCCGTAGGAGAATGTACATATCATAATAAACAGAGTTTGTTTTTTTAAACAATTAGAGTTTCTGATTTTTTTGAATCTTTGGTTCTGATGAGATTTCTATCTGAAAACCAAGATGCTCCTGTAATTGATATTTTTCACTGTTTTCTCTGTAGTTTGAGTTACTAATACTGCAGTTTTGCATATGCGTTCTGAGATGATATTTAGCAAAATAAATTTTAGCTCAACATTTGTTCTCTGTCACCCAACTCTCATAAAATAGCTTAATGTTCACTAGTAAAAGGATAGGACCCAATCTATTTTTGAAAAGTATCTATGTTTATTAGTGAGTTTGTGGTAATTAATAATTTTTATTTTATACCGCTAGACTCTGATATATACTGATAAAACAAAGATAGTGAATACTAGATATACATATTAAGGGCAATAATCTGTTTTTTTTATTTATATATTAGATACGGTCTATATATCTAAGTAATAAAACTGATATGGAAAATTGTGAAGCTGAATATGAAAGATACAGATACATGGGCATGTTTTTATGTGTTGGTCATGTGAAAAAGAAAAGTAAGTATTCTTTGGAAAGTGTTATGAACTGTTTCATGACATGATATTTCATATGGAAAGATGCCAGAGATAGTGGGCCAAATATCTTAGTATTTGTTTTCTAATTGTTATCTTGCTTTTGGTTCTATTGGTCTGTGAATGCAGAAATTCACAGGATTCAGATGCTGACATGAGATGCTGGGAGATGACAGAGAGGATGAGGGCGAAAGATGGAAGAGGATGGTGGCCAATAGCTTGTGTTGACACTGACTCGTGAAGCATAACAACTTACAGGGCAAAGCATCGTCACACACTTTTGCACTTTGGAGTAGAGGAAGGTGCAGTAAAGGTTGTTTTCACTGTGTCTTTTCTTTCAAAGAACTGGAAATAAACATTCATTTGGTATTTTCTGCCCTACTTTCATTTAAGATAAATTAATTTGTCCCATAGCGCTAATAAATTGTTTGAGGTTTGCCCATTTGTAGAATTTAGGGCAACTGGAGAGTCCCAGAAATAGAAATGTCAGTATCCAATTATCAGCCTGTGTGCCTGCCAATTTCTCCTCCAAAATACAAGGCTGAAAAATGCATGTGTGGTCTTTAATTATTGAGGCTTTGTACCTCTAAGAAACCGTGAGCATGAACCATGGCTGATGAATAATGCTCTCGCATAAGAAGTGAAAAATCATTGTTTACGTCTTTCAGCTAAATACATATTAATAAAGTTTCACAGTAGCAGTGGTTTTGCTTGTTTATATTCTCCCTGTCTGGTTTGATGGGGGGAGCTGATATGTTTCTTTCATTGTTTTGTGACATTTCCTCAGTATTGTGTTTTTAAAGGATTTTATGCATGCACGTTTTTTCATGGAAAGAAGCTGTCAGGGAGCTAAATAACCAGCAAGAATTATGTGAAAAATGCTCAGATAAAGCTATCAAAATGGAGTTCAAATGTCCATTTAATATTGTAATAAATTACACTTATGTCTATTTACAGTTTTCCTTTATGAGATTTTTCTCTCTCAAGATATGTGCTTTAGAACCTTTCTATTACTTATTCAAAAGAAGTAGGAAAGCTCAGTGACTGCAGATATAAGTGATGCATTTTCTTTTTACAGAACAGAGAGCCGAAAAAGACATTTTCTTCCTCTTTTATTAAAAAATAACACTAGCAATAGAGTTGTGTTGCAACTGCACACAAGGAGGAAAAAAATAAATGCAGGTGTCTGGTAGTGATTCTTCCATTTATAACTGTCAGGGTACAAGTCAACATAGTCACAGAGTGTTCCAGATGCTGCATGGTTCAGCTTGAATAGGCAGAGATGTTTCTGCTCAGTCCTTTGCTTTCAGAGTCCACATTTTATTTTCTTACCTTTGATGGAGTTAATTTCTTACTAAGCAGAGAATGAGGGCTATCTACTTTCTAGACCTTTAGATGAGCATTTTCTAGATGAGCTAGGTAAAATAGTCTTGTTAACTTCTGTGTTCCAGAAAAACTTCCTGCTAGACTTACGCACATAGTCTGAAGCCCGGCCTGTGAATGTTTCCGCAGCACTCTTTGCCACATATTTAATCTCACTTTGTTCCAATTGTTCCAAGATTTGTCAAAGTGTTAATAGCTCTTGTAAATCTGAATAGCAGGCAGGCGGTAAAACAGTGGTAATGAAATACCAGCAGTGTAAACCTGCCTGGGGAGGTTGGAGGCCAGGGATTGGAGGCTGTCATGAGAAGGTGGCTCCCGCCTCCATTGGGAGGGCTGTCCCCTGCAGCCAGGCCCTCACGGTGAGGGAGAAGGCCCAGCAGTGATGCCGGCATCACCGGCCTGTCCAGGTAGCCTGGCTCCTCCGGAGACTCACCCTTCACTCTTCAGGATCCATCCGCCTGCTCGCTGCAGCGCTGTCTCTCCCACATCCTGCACTAAACTCTTTTCCTCTGCACTGTCCATCATCTCTCTAGTACTGAATTATTTATGTGAAGTTAAAGCAGTATGGGAGGAGAGGGAGCAAGCCCAGCTCCTAACTAACCTAACTAGCAAGGAGGCTCGTAGAAGAGTGTATGGATAAGGGATTTGGGGAGACCTGTTCAGCTGGAAACCTTGGCTAGAGAAGGCTTTCGTTAGGAATCTTTAGTTCCAGCTTGGGCATAGCAAAATAAAACGAGATATCTGATCCAGGTAACTAACTAGAACTTGGGAAACTTTCTTTCTAACTGCATTCCTGTATGTGGGAGCAGTATCTCTGTCAACCACTAACATCCAGGTTGTCTGTAATGACTGAAGAAACACTGAGCATTATCATTACGGTCTCATTTCACAGTGCAGCAGATGTGAATCAGCATGCACCAAAGCATCACCCGTATTTGCTATTTTATCCTCTGTGGAATTTGCTCCATGCTGTTCAGCAACCTCTTCTCCCTGGGAGGTGCTTGCAGAAGACCCCAAGTGCACTTGCAGGAATCGAGCACTGTGTTTCAACCCCTGAAGCAGTAATACCTGCTCTGTCTCTTCCATAAATAGTGCGTTTCTACTGATGGTGCAGGAGGCCGCTCCATCCCGTGGCCGTTTTGTCTTTAAAGAAATGCTGTTAGCAAACCTGCCCTACTGTCATCACAGAACAGCGTCACTTCAGTCTATTGCAGTGACGTGGACGTGGCTGCTCCATGGTGTTTGAGTAACGAAGTCAACGTGAGATGCTCACAACCCTAAACCGTCAGCGGAGGAGAATAGGCTGGCGGTGGCAGTTTTATTTGTAGGGTACTTAGGCTGTGTACAGGATATAATGTTGAGAGATGTTTTCTCATCTCCTGTTTTGATCAGAAAAAGGCTAGTTCTTCCAATTCCCTGCCTGCCTCGGAAGGTCATTTCTTTCTGCTGTGCCGAGCGGGAGGTGTAAGGTGCAGTTTCCTACCTGTCCTTGCTGCAGGGCATTCGGGGGTAATGGTGCAAACACCTGAACGAATGGGAAAGATCAAGATGAGGTCTTCCTCCTTGTGGACAGGGATGGTTTCGCTGGGCGCCGTGATGCTCTGCCACCAGAAGAGCAATCGAGTCCCTTCCGCTGCGTCTCTCTGAATCTGTAGCTTGTTTTAATGGCATAATTCGGGCACGAGCAAGTGGGCAGTGTGTTACCTCCTGCTGTCTGTAGCTCATCTCTGGCTTTGGAAAGGTGCAGCTGAGTTTCTGATGGTGACTGTGTGTCTCGGTGCAGTCCCAGCCTCTGTTCGCCGCTCATTTTGCTAAGGTTCATTTGCAAACTTTGACAGATGCAAACACTGCGTGGTGCCTTTCTGTGATGACAGACTGTAAGAGCCACGAAATGCTGTAAGTGTATTTTCCAACCAAACATTAAAAACGTGGTGAAAAAAGGGGGAAAAAAAGAGAAAAAAAAAAAAAAAACATGCTTTCAGGCTTTCCTGGGCACATGTAAGCTGTTACGATCTCTTGGCAAGGTAGACTACGTAAGAAGCTTCTCAGTAGTGACTCTTGGACACCTCATCAGCAAAATGGGTAGTAATGCGCTTCCTCTTTGCAGGGATGTTGAGAGTCAGTTATAGTTGTAATGTTCTTTGGATTCAAAGGATAATATTGCTCTTATTTTCTTGGGAAACATGATGGGAGGGAAGGGAACATATTAGGGAGAGGAGATGAAAAATCTTGAAAAATTTTCAAGAAGCTTGCGAAAACCATAGCATACAGCTTGAAATTTTCTTTTTAGAAGAAAAATTTGATGAAAATCATCCCTGACCCTGAGACATCTGTAGCAAATAAGTACATAAAGATAAAGTGCACTGCAGAAGTTGTTAGCTTTGGAAGCAGGATCTCTGTGATGTTGCAGTAACTTTTTATAAGCAGAGAAACAAAAACGAGCTAATTTTGTAGCAGTTGCACAAAATACTCCATTAGAGCACAGTA
>JAUBNY010000002.1:6576683-6595594 GCA_032275445.1 Crypturellus soui | reverse complement strand
GGAAGCTCAGGACTCTTCGGCCAGGAGTGGTGAGGCTGCGTGCAGAGCTAGTTCTGGATACCAGAAAGGATTGGGCAGGCAGGTATAGGGAGAAACAAAAGAAAAAAAAAACATTTGAAGTGGTCAGCAGAGAACTCTTCTTTAAAAGAGAACATTTTGTTAAACACTTTGTTAAGGATTCATTCTTCTAAAGCAATTTGTCTTCTTACAAAGACCTGTTACTGCTTTTTATGAGATCACCATATGAAAGGATTGAGTTGTGCAGTTTCCACCCGGCAGCACCATTTTGCTGCCATCAGGTACACAGGTGTAACAGGTCACTGAGGGAGTTGACACCACTGACTCCTCTTGGGAAGCTGGGAAATTAATTTCAGCCATCAAAGCCACGGCACTTGAAGTTCTCGTCTCAGGAAAATTGTGCAGAGATGTCAAATAAAAAGAAACTACTGAACTGTCTTGGCTGTTGGCTTTCTGTGCACCCTTAGTAAGCCCTGCTAGATGGGACAGTTTTTCCTATCTTGGAAAGCATTCCCATAAACTGACTTTACACAAGCTTAGAAAAAAAGTGTAATTCCAGACTTAATTGCATGGCAATGCAATGTTAAAAATAGAGTGATTGAATACTGAAAGTGCTGGGTTTTTTTACTTTATAACTTGCTCAAAGCCATAATTCACATTCACATTCATTTTGTTATTGCTGAAATCGATCATGTGGCAATGTTTCTGGATCTTCACGGGTGAACTGGTTAAGATGAGTTCAGAACACTTTCACTGTGTTACCTATGTTCCTTCATGTGCCAGGCAACAGGCCTAGATTATACTATGTTTTTCCTTAGCTACATTACTGCTAATGTTGCTGTTGATTATTGTTTCTGAGGCCATGTGAATTATACATCTTCTTAGCCTCTATTCTGTTAAGTGTGTGATAGCTTATTTGGTTGGTTGAAATGCTAAATATGAAGAATATAAGAAAAAAGATCTCATCATATAAGCTCTTGTCAGTGTCTTCTATAATTCACATAATGACAGCTCTTAATTGACTATAGTAAATTTGATGTCATCTAGATTACTGCTAGATCTCTGATGGGCAAGAGCAGGTACCTGCCTTTCTCTAGCAGGACTTTGGCCCAAGGAATACATATACTTAGTGTGAGGTGATGGAAAAGTGGTCCATGATACTGCTTTTAGACCTGCTTGCCCACACTGATAAGAATTCTTTATTTCTTAATATATAAAGGATCCAATAGGTGGGTTTTGAGGTTTTTCTCCAAGATATCTCCTCAAGATATCTTTGGAGGATATCTTTGCCTCTACAGTGTCCTAAAAGATTCCTTTCTACTTCTTTAGGGAGTCCCAAAGAAGATAGCACAGTGGTTTGTTGTTGTTATTTTCTAATGTGGTTGAAACAATCACAGTTTTGCCTTCTTTTCCCCATAGATTTCTTTTCCTCTAAAATCTGTCAGTTAAGGCTGGAATTTGGCATGTCCCTGGTGATGATGGATGGAGTTTCCATTCAAGACATTATAGACACTCCTTTAATATTTGTGTGCAAGACGATAGAGTGTTTAGTTTAAATGAAAGAAGTATCTCATAGATGATACTGAAAAAAAAAAGAATGTGAAAATTGCAGATACACTCTAAAAAATATTTGTTGGAAGTACATTTAATATAGATAATAACATTTTTAGAGGACGTCATTTTCATATGTTGTTTTAGCATTTCATTCTAAGTTTCTAAGTTACTGTATTTTTAGAAATGATTTTTTTTTTGCTTTTCACTTGTCTTCTGCAAGTTGTCTTAGTTTATGCTACTGAAATAGATGTCTCAAGACGTTCCACTCCTTGCACCTTTTCATGCAAGGATGCAGGTTGAAGAAAATTAACAAGTTATAATGTGCATAACACCAAATGTTCTGCATGTTGTTTCTAAGTTATACCACGTACACTAGTCACCTGAAAAGTGTGAGCACTTTTATCAGTGTTCTTTTATCGTGGCACGGTGTGGGCCTGTAGGCCTGGATGTGGGTAGGATCGGGGATCCAGTAGGAACCGCACCATGGTCCTCTGCCAGGCCAGCCCCATGGCAGCTCCTTCCCTGTGCTTCTCCGGGAGGTTTGCATGGACAGCCAACAGCAGGATCTCTCCTTGTGTGTTCTTCAGGTGTCTCGGCTGTTTCTAAAAATAAGCTCATTTTTAGTTCTTCTTCCTTTAAATTCAAAGCTTTTGTCATTCCTGTGATGTATTTTACATTTTAGTATCTTTACTGTTCCTGTGAGGAATGTCACTGTATTTGATGTTCCCTTCTCTGGGATTGCTTATCTTTTTAACTTTATTTTTGCAATGAAGATTTGAAATCGGTGGTGTTCAAAGGCTGTATTTTCAGCCAAAAGGGGCTACAAAGGTACAGTATTTGTGGTATGTTGCATATACCTTCCATAAAATATAATTGCAAAGTGCAAAATACAAATGACCTGTAATTATTAGATGAAGTAGGTGTAATAATGATAATAAAAATAAATTGCAACAAGCACAGTCAGTTTGATCAACTTGACCATCTGTTATTTTAGCTTTTTCTAGCAAACCTCTGTTGCTCTCCATTTCCTAGCAAACCAACTGTATTCAAAGATGTCACAGCAAAAAAAAGAATGGCATATTGGTGTTTCACAGTAGCCAAAGAAAGGAGAGAAAAAAAATGTGAAGATGTTTTATATGAAATAATTGATTATTAGGTGACGTAAGAACTGTATACCTAAGTATACCCAAATTAAACAGGGTTTTATAGTAAAAGCAGTTGACTGAAATTGAGACCCAAGTTCTTTTTTGTAGCCCTGTATGACTCTGGTCTTCTTTGTAAAATGGAGATGATCATTTTCTTCTACTTTCGTTATTTTCTATCTATTTACACTGTGTATTTCTTCCATTTTATTCATTGCAGCAGTCAAGGGCATGAGTCCAGTGTCTGTCATGTAAATGGGTGGTTTTCCCAGAGCCTAAGTATCATTTCTGTATTCCTTTGCTTGTAGACGCATGAGGCTGTTTCAGGATTTTGGTGATGACAGCACTAACTTGACATGTCCAGTCTGCCTGTTCTGCTGCCTTCTCTACCTCCCTCTTCTCATGTAGTTTGAATTCAGTCAAACAGAGGAGCGCTGGTTTGTGCTCTCTGCTGCTATCTGCTCATTGAGTGCTTTCCCCCTTCCGTGCTGACTGAAACCAGCATCGCGGAACTGGCTGTGTCTCTCCTAACACTTTGGTGCTGGGAATTAAGTTAATACCATACACTCTTTTAAATGCTCTTCCTATAATATTTTAATTAATTATATTTCTTTCCCAATCTAAAGCCCCACACCGAGTTCACCTGAGTTACAAGGAATATTGATCGTAATATACCACTGTTTGTTTGCCTTTTTTTAACTAATAAAAATGGCTAATTGCAAGAGTAATTCTTTTCACTTGTTTTTTTTTTTTTTTTTTTCTATGCATTGCATTTATGCAATTCTATGCATAAAAGCCCACCTTCTATCAGGACATTAAATCTGAAACTGCTCACTTGGGGGTGATCAGCTTTCAAAAAATGCAAAAAAATTCTGAATGCATTTCTCTGAATTTCGTCGGTTGATTTATGTGCTATCTTCATGTGACATTTATCTATACTGCACATCTTGGTTTTGTTTTCAGCCTTTACATTTATTAACACCAAGTTTAATGAATGGTACTTAGTGCGGTGTCCAAAATGTGTAATTTCTACATCTCAGGAGTGACATTTCACGCTCAGCAGTCCTGCTATGCTCATTTAACCTTGTTTGCTCGCGATTTCATCATCAGGATACTGTGACAGGATTGTAATGACTTAACTCTGTATCTGCCTTATCTCACTGATACAGGATATCTCGCTGATACAGGAAAAATATTACAGTGTTGAGTAAGTAAGTTAATGGCAAGTGCTACTAACATTTGCATTTGGTTTGTCTCTTCTGCTTCCCTGAGGACCTTCACTAATGCTTATGCTTTGTCACTTTCAAAGTTATTTTTTTCTGCAGAATTTGGCCTTTATTGGGAATGAAGTATCAGTTCTGTGAAGTGATATGGCTTATAGGTAAATAAACAAAAGTCTATGTTTTCGCATAGAAATATAATTGAAAATATGGCTGTAGAGCTTTTTGGAGTCAATGCTAATAATTTTGCTAAATAAGCAAAGAACAGACATTTTGCCTGCTTTTTTTGATTACATCATTCTCTGTCATCTTGCTAAAAGATCGAGTCAAGTAACTTTACAAAGTGCCTGAAAAAAAACATTATTTTACAGAAAGATTTGCTGTATTTTGACAGTATACATCTATGTCAGCACCACCCACATTGCTTTTGTGTCTCTTCCCTTTCCAATATTCCCTATCCAGGGAATTGCCAAACTGACATACTTGTGCCTGCTCTGCTAGAACTTCCTGTTTAAGATACCTTTTTCCTTGATGCCAGTAAGTAGATAGCAATGATAACTTTGTGCCACAGCAAGGGTATTTTAATTATTAACCAGTGCTTCATATGGGTAATTGCAACTTTGTTGATTATCTTGCACGGCTGCCCATGCACTACACCTGTTAAAGGTTAACCAGGTTTGTAAAAGATCTTGAAGTACTGACCCTGGTCTGCCTTTCACTCCCACTAGTGCCTGGCACTAATCTTGTATGCAGAAGGAAGTGAGGTCTTAAATGAAATCGATCTAGACCTCCTGCTTGTTTGGAATATTCCACATTTACTCCCAACCCCTTTGCCTTGCAGGATATGAGACTCTTGGCCAAAGGTTTCTATCTTTTTCAGCACTGAGCACTGAGAATTTGCCTCTGTAGCTCTGTGTAAGAGGATTTTAGGCAGTAAATTCAGTTAGCTAGAAAATTCATATATGAACATCTGGTGATAATGCTTTTAACACAGCAATGAGAAGAGAAAAAAACATCAGTATTATGTGCATTATGTTACTTTCTGTGACATGCACCAGATGCCAGAAGAACATTGTGCTGTTTCATGAAGGTCCCTCCACTGATCTGGGAAAAAAATGTTCTTTCTGTACTACCAAATTTTGTATTTCAAAATAATAGGGGTTAGAGAAAGAAAGGTAATATACATTGAAACACAGTGTCTTTTGACATAAATAATATGTAATTCCCACATTTTGAAAAGGCAGTAAGTGCATTGGCAAATTTTTGAAGCACTACAATGTTCTAGCATATGTCATAGCTTCATGGATTTCTTTTTGTAATTTTTCTGCCAATTGCTTCTCTGATTTATTAGACTGATGCATGAATGCTTGGGATTACTTTCCTGTCGTAGAGCTTATTTTCTTTTATTACTGTTTTCATCATCCAGCAAGCCAGGGTAAGCTTTTGGGGACTGTGTATAGAAATGAAATAACACAGATCAATGTCAATATCTGCAATTTGATGCTTTCTCAGATATCTGGAGGAAAAAAGGGATAGCAGCAAAATGATTTCAATTAAGTGAATTGTGGCCCTGACACAAAAAAAAAGGCTTCACCAAATACATGGTAAAGACTGTGAGATGATCAACAGAATGTGTTTAAAAATACAAAGACTTGACTGTTACTTAGCTACTGAGAGTGGTTATAGCAGAAAGCATGGTCACAAGACGCTAATAAAAGACTCTTCGAATGAAAATGCCTTCATAACTGCCCAGCAACTGCAGCAGAAAGCTGTTTGAATTCAGTCCAAGCAGAGGATGCTCTGCATAGTCTCAATGGAAACTTAGGGAAATGCTGAAATCAGTCCTGCTGTTCTAGGTTTATCTATATGGTATAACTCAGAGAAAGGTATGACTCATACTGTATAATGAATAAAAAAAAAAAAGGAGAATTACAAAACACATCTATTTCTGAAGTCTGGTCTACGGTAAATTTTATAGTGGTCATGGGCCAACTTCTCTTCTCCTCCCAATGCTAAACTCACAAACATGTGGCATTTCTGATGCCAGCATCTTGCAGCAACCATAAAGAAATGCATTAGACCAAGAGATAAGTTTTGAAATGGTATTTGGATATGGATATCCCTCCATGCAGACTGCATAACCTGGATAAAAGGTTCATGGTCAGCATCATCCCCTTGCTGAAGCCCAGATGGAAAAGGCCACCCAGATGTTTCTGTGCTGCAGGTACATGGCTAACCAAGCAAAGCACCAAGAAAGGAATATGCTTCATTCACAAAAGTAATGCCATTTTTTTTCTTTTCAAAGCCACTACCTCGTGTCCAAAAGCAACAGAAAAGTTGCCACAACATCCAGACTTTATCTAAGAGCAAGCAGAGAGAGTCTGCTGACAGTGAGCTATTACTATTTTTGTCCATTACTTTATTTGTTCCCCATTTCTGTAGTTTCTCTGGATTCTGCTGATTGAAGAGAGATCTACAGTTATTCTGGAATTATTTGGAAAGTGTCGTGATCTTACGCTTATTGGTAGTCCAGAAGGCAAATGGAACATTAAGTCAGGACAGGAGCAGAGAATGAAAAGAAGATTGATGGAGACCACCACCCCGCCAAAAGCCCTTATTACACGTCCTGCACACAACATTAAGTTCTTGTCCTGTCCAGGCATCCCTTTTCAGAGAGCCTAATCGGGAAGACAGGAATCTCCAAAGAGGCAGACTAACTTTCCTATGAGGAGAAGCTAAATTGACACTTCCTTTTGAGAAGAGTTGAAGGAGGTTTTAATGAGTATATAAAATTATGAATGACATGAATGAAGTAAAAAGAGAGTAAATATTCCATAGCTTTTAATCCAAGAACTGAGAAGTGGCATCACCAAGTATCAACTTCAAAACAAAAGAGCTTTATTCGCTTAATAACCAAACTGTGAAACTAAAAGCTATGAACTGTGTGGTTCAGTGAGTTTTCAAAAATGATTCGTCTGCAGAGCAGTGTGTATTGCGTATGTGCATTTAAAGCAGGATATGAAATGATGATCTTGAATGTTTCAACATAATATTAAAGGGTTTCCACCACTGATAGGTAAGCCAAGGTCTACCCCGAACTACTTTATTAGTAGCCATGATTATTACTGTTTCTTTTATTTACTTCTAAATTACATGCTTCATTTTTGTGAACAGTGAATAGTCTCAGAAATGTATGTTCAGAAAATTAGTTATAATGGTAGTGGGGCAGAACATAATTTTAGGGCTGGCAGAAGAAGGCTTCCTCATTATTGCAATCTAGAAAGTGTAAAAAAAGATATAAAAAGTGTTACTAGTGAGTATGTTTACATTTTTTGAGATTCTTTTGTTTTATGTATACTTGTTTACATATACACACATAGGTATATCGTCCATATTTATTTAGAGAGAGAGAGAAAGAGAGAAAGACTTACCTAGTACAGATAAGTAATGGAATAAAGAGATGTTTAAAATTATTGTAGTTTTACTTATACAAGGCATGGAAATGTCATTTTCCTCTATTACTAGTAACAGGATATTTTCTCTTAAGAGTCTTTTTGTGCAGAGAGAGAGATCTTATGCATGAGACGTGAATGTTTATCCAGTGCTCTCCTGAAGCTGACAGAGGCAAACACAGGACAGCCACATTTTCAGTCCAGGTGTAGAAATGTGTGTGTGCTGATTTTTATTCTGTTTGCAGGTCTTATGTAAATGGAGAGATGAAAGAATGATAGTTAGGCCACAGCCTTCGTCTTTGACGTTAGGCAAATAATTTAATCTTAGATACCTGAGTTTCTGTGCATCAGCAGCGCCTAATTTTAGAAAAACTTCCTACCACAAAGGAGTGCTGCAGAACGTTTCCATTAGCATTTCCGGTGGTACCTGTCCTTCCCCCCATCCCAAACACTTCGAGATAAATTCTTGTATGACTGAGAGGTTCCTGGGAGGATAATACAGCAGTTCTAGGAAGATAACACCTCGTGTTTTCATTGCAGTATAGACCGTCATGGGAGCAGCCGTCAGCTGGTGGCAGTGTGATAATAGAGCTAACAAATTGTTTGTAAAAGTGTTTGTAATCTGTGGGAAAATAAATGATGAGTTGTTTATTCTGTGAGGCAAACTCCTTGGGACAGTTACACGGAGCAGAAGGGAAGTAGCGTTTTGAATCTCTAATTGAGGCTGAAAATTCACACAAAATTGCTCCGTTTTAAGGGCTTAAATCACTGAAAAAAAAATCTGTGGCCTTGTTTCTGACCACCTCGTTCCAGAACAATATGTGTACTCACGCTAAATAAACTCTATTATAAAGAATATACTTACTTCAATGTATAGTTAATTATCACTTTACATTTTTTTCATCCGTTAGTAAATTGAGATCTTCTGTTAGTATTTGAAGTGTTTGGCTACTTCTTTTGTTAAAAACAATTATTCATGTAGAGGAAATGTGAGTTTTCTGTATTTTTTTAAACTTCATTAAGAATTGGTTTATAGCAATAACAGGGTGTTTTCACTTGAGTTATATGTGCTGACTTTTTCCCCTTATAATAAGTTTAATCATTCATTCTCAAAGAGATGATTAATTCTTTCTCAGTACCAGAAGGGAAATGACCCAAACCCTTGATATTAATTGCCATTTTTCATTTGACTGCAGGCAGTGCTACAATAATGCTTGAGGAATTTGTGTGACTTTACATCCTAAATTAATGCTGCTTGTGCTCCAGATATATACAGGGCTGAATCTTCTTTAAAACCTTCAAAAAAGAAACACCACAAATTCAAACCATTCCATTACAGTGCCTTCTCAGGCCTCCTGCTTGTATGCATTTTTCCTAATTTATCTGTGTGTGTTCCCTATGATTTAAAAGCTGAGAGTCATGGTTAATGCAGGTCATTACTAATCTTTTCGTTTTTAGGAGATACTGTTTTTATTAGCGGAATTAAAAATCTCATTCCTAATAGCTTCACTTTCAGACAATCAGCTCTTTAGATCAACTCTTTGGCTGTAGTCAGGACTACTATTTAGATGATCCCTTTAATGCTTGATGTTTGATTTTAGAATAAGGTCCTTGTGTAGACTTAGAAAATTATGAATGTTAAGATCATTAGGTTAAATTGTTTTACCACAGGTAACTTAGTCCTACCAGCAGATTTTCTTTCCTGAAAGAAATGGGATAATTTTCAAACCTTGACTTATAATACTCATGGCCTTCCTACCAGGCATGAAAATCAAAACATAGCATAGCACAGAATACCTACCAACCAGAGATGCAGCAATTTTATTCATCCCTTTTCAGGACAATTTTAGAGAATGGTTTTGAATCTCCATTTGTCAGAACATAACCGAACATGTTTTGGCTCTGTGTTAGCCCAAGTGAAGATGCCAGGATCTAAAGAGGTCACTTAAGAGAGACAGAATTATACTTGAAAAGAGACTCCCTTGACTGCGAGAATAGAATATCCACTCCCAGAAGAAAAGCTTCTGGGAGTTGACCCAGAGTTATAGTCACACAACGTTCTTCCAAACCACCACACAGGGTCTACAGAGATTGCCAAATCCTTCCAATTGGTCTTTGCATGCTGTAGTTTAGCACTTAGTTTTGTTTGGCTCTGTTTAACTTAAAATACACCTGTTGCAGCTTTATGTTACCTTTGTGTCTCTTCCGAGAAGTCCTTAATGATAGTTCTACAAAACTGTTTTTAAATAGGACCCAGATCCAATTCCGGATTTAGGTTCCTTAAACTAATTAGACTTCTGAACTAATGCAGCAATTTGCATAACATTCCACTCTGTTTTAATTCCACTTTATTTTAAGCTAAAATTGCTCAGCACTTTTTTAAACCTGCAGCAAATTACTTTGCTAATGTGCCTAAATTGCTCCATGATGTGGCAGGTAAATTTGTCTGCAATAAATCTCACGTGTGTTTACATGCAAGGATGTTGTGTTGTCTGCCTGCTGTTCTGTAGACTCTTGAGAAAATATGGTGGTAAGCAATTAAAGCTGGAACCAGTACATTAATACTAAGAGAATTACTGTCCTAAGTATGATTTCTCTATCTTGTTTTGATGGTGTTTTATTTGTTTCCTTCTGTTTCTTCACCTCCATTTCAAGGTCTGAAAAAGCTTCATTTTTTTTAGATTTCTTTCACCTACTTTGGATGAAGTCTGTCTAGCTGGTGGCTTATATAGGTAGCAGATAATATACTCCTTGTTATTGCATATCCTGTTGAACGTAACAAGGATGTGTTTTCATTACTCTCCTAAGTACGCTGTTCTATATCTGAAGTCTTAGATTCATTGATATATTGCAGCAGGAAATGCTGTCATCTGATTTTGGCTCCTTTGATTAAGAAAGGTCATCCTTAAAGCTTCCATTTAACTCTTTTCGGTTTCATTGAGTATCCATGTTTGCTTATGTGAGATCGTAAATGGGAATGCTTAATTTGCCTTCTCCATGCGGTTTTATGTTTTACATGTCTCTGCCACAGCAGCTTTTCACTGAATGAAATGCTTCCAGCATTCTTTATCTCTTTGCTTATAAAGAATTCTTCATGCCTGTGGTACTTTTTGTCAACTATTCACAAATCCAATTCTATTTCCATTATATTCCATGTTGTAAGGCAGAGAGAAATCAAAATGAAATACAGAAGAGGATGTGCCATTTGTACATACAGGTAAAATTTGAACAATATGACAGATACCCACTTGCTGAGTATAAATAGAAGAGGGGAGGTGTTTTGCTTTCTGTGACAGTAATATTTATAGGCAGTGTTAGAATATTTCATTTTCTAACAATCTTTGACTAAACTACATTTAAAAATTGAAGCTTCTCTTTTTTTCCATTTGGTAAATCTTGCTGTGATTTTTGCAGCCTTCTAATAGATGGAAGAGGAGATTTCCACTCTGACCAATAAAATTCTGCAGTGATTGAAGAGGAAGGTTTTTGCTTCTGTTTTCTGCTCCTGGAAGGCATAGAGTAATTTTTATTTCAGCATTCACTAGGGTTCAAAACAGTAGTAATAGTGAAAACACCTGAAGCCTGCTTGCTTTGACATTCCTTCTGCTGTTGCAAAGCCATAAGGAACAGTCAGAATTGAGAGCTGGTTTTCTGCTGGTGTAGTATGTGGGAAGGTTGTTCACTTATATTTTGTTCACATTTGAAAAGTTAGCAGGGGTTTTAAATGTAAGACAATAATACTTTTGCCTGTGAGTAAAACATGAATTCTCTTCAAGCTGACAGTACTGATTATCCTTACTTTTCAGGCAAAGATCCCCATTCCCTGGAGAAACAAGCTAGTTGAATTTTCAAGTCCTACTGCTAGATTTTAAATAAAGAGCCTGAGGGAACAGCATGGCTTTTGTGCGGAATCAGTGACAGGTAGCATGTTTTGTCAATTTAAGGTCATGGGCTGTAGGGCTGTCACAGCTTACACCTGACAATAATTCTGTTTCAAGCTGTGTTACAGTTTGTACAGACCTTGGCAGGTATTTATCATGAAAAATAAGGCAGAAAAGGCAGAAAAATGTCCTACGATACTTGCACTTCATAAGCTTTCTGAGGGTTCTCATATTCAGAAATTGTCCTCTATCAGATCTTTTTTTTTTTTTTTTTTAGCACAGAAAGTATTCCTTGAGCCGATTCCTTGAGCTGATTGCCTCTATCCCAAAGGGAGCTAAATACTCCTGGGGAGAGGTCTCTGATTTTTTCAGACTGTAGCTCTGAATTTGATCCATTGTGCCCAAGGTGCCCTTAGTATAAGAGTATTGCTTGAATGCAGCATAAAGTACTTCCTATCTGTGGAGAGAGGCCTTGTTCTCTTACTGTTACTAGCACTTGGTGTGCTCAAGGTTTAACTGCTGCTTGGAGAGAGAGCAAGAAGCATCGTGGCACCTCATCAGAATTGGACACTTGTCCTTTATGCTGGTTTGAAGAGGCAGCTGGTGGCTGCTCTTGTTCCGCACCTTTCACTTAAACATGATCTAAGGCTGAGCGTGTCACTTCAGATCTCAGGTATAATGTCTGTAGTATTTATTAGCCTAACCTGGTTATCAATACAAACAAAAATAAATGAAAAATGCATTAGATAGAGATAGTCCTAGAAATAAAACCATCCCTATGAGGTGGTTTATTAGGTTCAAAACTTGCTGGCAGGTTGTGCATCCAGACAAGCACAAACCGCTCTTCCCAGTGCTGGCTAAGACCCATAGTCTCTAGGGCACCCAGCTCCCAGACCTCTGATCTGATCAACTACTCCAGCTATCGCTGTGCACACCCAGAATGCAGAGCAACTCATGCAGAAATAGGTGAGAAATAGCATTTAGTGAGATTAAAAAAGACTACGGTGATCAGGCATGAGGCTTGGCCAAACGACTGTATGGACAAGGAGTTTGTTTATTTATGACTGGACCCTTGCATGATGGATTCCCCTCTCGATTCTCTCACATGCGTTTCTCCCTCGTTCTCTTCCTGCCTGGAGCCCTTCCTCTGAGCGTCCCATAAGTTTTGCACATTCCTTTAAAGCATCCCACAGTAAGCTTACTCTTTCCTGTAAGATCCATAATAACCTTTACATCTCCTTTCCCCTCCCTCCCACACACAGATACTTATTTTATCAGTTACAAAAGCTCTGGCTGAACCTCTCCAAGGTTTGGAGTGGTTCTTTCAGTGAACCGAGATCTCATCTTTGGCATTGTCTCCTTTATCTAGGGTTTGGTCTAATAAGTATTATTATTTTCCCTGTTTTGTCTTTGTTTGTATGCTAGATAGGTGTCTTAGGTTCAGGACATTGACATATTCTTTACATTTCTTTTTCTCTCCATGTGACCTAACATTCCACACATCCTTACAATCTATTGTAACAACCAGGAAAAATAAGTTGCTAAATAATTCACATGTTGAAATCATAAAGCAAGTCAATATATCCATGTTTTTCAGACATATCATCAATATACTATTGACCTGTTTTACCGAAGCATATGCTTCAGGCTAGTTGCATGTATCTCGTGGTAAATTAAATACTTAACAGTCCACTGTCATGCAAAATATATTGTGAAAAAATGTATTGTGAAGTCATCAGGGAGCCAAATACACTGAATCAAAAGTCAACCTTGAGACCAATAAATTACATTTCTCAAAGGCTCTTGACACAGGACATCCAGGAGCTCTTTCTTAGGAACATGGATACATCTTTTCTATCTCCAACAGCGATGTGTCAATAAATACTACATTCAGAAATGTCCTGCTCATATAACCCCAGGACAGAGGTCAAAGGCTCTATTGAAAGTCATGTGAGAAAGTGGCATTTAATGCCACGCTGGTGCGAACTGCTGTTTATCCACCCATCAAGGTATCCTTAGCAAATACATTTGACAGTAGCACTGCTGAGTTCACTTGCAACTTAACTTGGCTGGGAACCTGCCCTAAGAACTGCCTGAGCCCGAGAGCTCCTCCAGGCTGGAGTGCTAGCTCTGGAAAAGATTTGGACAAATAGTTTAATTTCTTTGCCTTGGTTTCCATAAATGTAAATAGATTCTGGTAGCATTCATCACAACCTCACAATTTATGAGGCATAATTAAACCTGCTGGAGAAAACAGTATGAAGCCGCTGTGTGAATGTGGAAACATGGAGAGGGGTTAAGACTTCTGATCAATAATGGACCACTGGGAGGGGGGGGGGAGCAAGTGTGACAGTAGTCCAGATTAAAAATAAAAATATCACTGATAAAAGGGCTTTCAACTGCGAAGAAGCAGCTTCATCTTTGTTTTGCATGGCACCACTACTTTGCCAAGACCTCTGAGCCTGGAAAGTTAGAGAATGTTTGCATAGTAATATTAGTCTGTCCCAGGTGAAAGCAATTTTTTTTTCAGTAGAACTTAAAACATTTTCTTGAATTCAGTAAGGAGTTATGTAACATCAGTTGCATTTCTGTTGTATTACCTATTTTTTTCTTCCTGACAGAAATGTGTTTTAAATGCATATTTATTGCCCCTGTTTTGAAGAAATCAATCATTCCTTTCATCATTCATAACTTTTTTGATGAGTCAGTGCATCAATTAAAGTAATCATTTTGCAGATTGGGCTTTAAAAGTACAAAACCATTCCCTATTAGGCCTGTATTGATTCTCTTGTTCTGCATATTGCTCCTCGTAGCAGCACCACTTGTGTACTTCCTAGCATCTTTCTTCCATCAGATGGCATTTCTTTCCAAAGGTTGATGTGAGGAGCCAAGTGGTGGGTTCATCGGTTTATAAATTTCTGTTCCTAGTTTGTTGCAACACATCTTCTGCGATCTGTTTTTCTGAACTGAACGGCACACTGGTTTCCTGGGCAGCTCTCAAAGGCTGGCTCGTACGCCTGTATCTCACTCATCGCACAAGTGTCCGCTCACATCTGTGCCCTTTGGATGCAGCCCTGGCAGCTGCGGTCTCCCACGTGGCCTCAGACTGCTCGGTTCAACACTCATGTAACGACTACCAGGAAAATGTTTTGATATCTCTCTGTACTTACTGTTGTGGCATTTCGCCCAAATCTGTATTGTAAGTGTATACACATTATAAGGTTTTAATTTAATACTGTAATATGTGGAATATAAATGAGTATATATTTTTTCAACAGTAAGACTGCTCTGGTACTGATATTGCTATTATTACAAAAATGGGGATATGCCATGATAAGCTTTGATTCTAAAAATAATGTCTTGCTTTTCCCCTGCCATTTGGAAAATACTCTATAGCCGTCTCTTTTTTTTTCTTCTTCTTTTTTTACAGCAAAATATTGTTGTAGGTGGTAAAACAGCTATTTAATGTGCCTGACTTGGCTTTGTGTAGACACACAAGCACAGAAAATTTTGACAGCTATCAGTACAAATTCCTTGGGGATAAACCTTTGTACTCTTCGGACATTAGGTCTTAGCTACTTGAGTTTATTGTGAGAAGAACCCTATTAGATGAGTTTGTAGCAAATAGATTTAACTTTTTGTAATAAAATGTACTTGCTGTCCTGCATGATCATTTGTTTCAGGTATGTTTGTACTTTTCCTTTTGTATCTTTCCTTCATATAGGATTTACCTGTTATTTGTACGGAAGATAAGAGTATGTTTGTATGTGTGTGTTTTTTTTTTTTTTTAAAGTAACTATAGAAAAAAAAATCTACCTAAGTAGTGGCGAGTCACTCTTGAAGACAACAGATTCCCATATTTCTCCAGCTTCTTCTCTTAAGGTTCATTCCTGACCGAAAACTGTAACCTGTATCTTCACAATTTAACCAACATAAATCTTATTTCCTGTGGATTTTACAGAGGTTTTGCATTTGCTGCAAAAGACCAGGACCTGTTCAGAATGGAGATGAAGCCAGTGCTTGCTTTCTTCAGAAATAAAATTAAATAAAAGCATGCCATCTGAGAACAGTATGTGTATGAGAAGATCAGGGAACTGAGGTGTTAGTTTTTAGTTCCTTAATTTAAAATCATGTCATAACACTTTCCAAACAAAAATCAAACCACTATCTTTAGGCTCTGAAATACGTGTTTTTTTAAGTTTAAATACATGGTTATCTTTGGAGTAGAAACTCAGGTGGTTGGATGTGTCGTATCTTAGAAATTGATTAAATTAATTCCTTAACCCAAAAAGAATTGGTCAACTTTGTGATTGTGCAACATATTTTCTCATAAAGATTGTAAAACCTATGGATACATGTTAAGAATTTTTTATGTTTTCAGTTACTTTTTTTGGATCATTGAAAAATAACATAAAGTACAAATGATTGTTTAAGTTTGTTGATTTTACTTATTTGCCATCTTTAGTAATTGGATTTCAGGTTACATTGTGAATGACAGTGTGATAAATCAGGATTTTATACAAAACACTGCATTAGTAGTGTGCTTCTGTAGGCCACCCTAGGCACCAACAATAATTTTGCTCCTAGATCACTTAAAGATCATCCTCAGTCATAACAGAGTATGTTCTCATTTGAATTGTCCATCCCCTTGTCATCATGTTTATGCAGACATCTTCTCTGTTATATCTTCGCTCATACAATTTCTTGTTTTGTAGATATTGCATCCTTACAGAGACTATGGTAGTTGTTCACATTCCAAGTAAATAAATGAAAATGCCAGAGTCTTAAAAACTTTAATCCATTGTTTCTTCTCTACTTTTCCTTGCAGAGCAGGAGAATAGTAGTCTTGTGGTCTCTTCCAGCAGAGTGCACAGTCTCTAGTTTGTACCTCTTCTATTATTTGCATCAGTGATGTCCAGGCTCTTGAAGCAGATGATGTTTCTGCAGTGCAGGAGGAACCTTTGCCAAGACAAATCTTGCTGAGCCTTGAGAAACCTCTCTAAGGCAACCTTCTTGGATAACATTTTGCTGCTTTTAAAGAGGTTCCAGTTGATTGTTGTACAGTTATGTTACCACTGAAAGGCTAGTAGGAGGAATCAAAGAAATTGAATAGACCAACTTTGTAGGATACTAGCATAGCTTCAATGGGTTGAGGCTGCATAAACCACAGCTTTATTAAAATAAGCAGCAAATCTAATGCTGGTGTTCGTTCCCTAATTTTATGATCATCACTTTGTTCTGTTTCAGATAAGGCGACAAGGTGGAATACAATTATTGGTGGACCTATTGGACCATCGAATGACAGAAGTCCACCGTAGTGCCTGTGGAGCTTTGAGAAATTTGGTGTATGGGAAGGCAAACGATGACAACAAAATTGCCCTGAAAAACTGTGGTGGTATCCCAGCATTAGTACGGTTACTCCGCAAGACTACAGATTTGGAAATCAGAGAACTGGTCACAGGTTTGAGTCTTTTGTTCTTTGTTGTGTCCAACCCTGTTTGCACAGTTGTGGTGCATGTCAGTTACTCCATCAATAATCTTCTATTTATTACCATCTTTCTTGTGCTATCAAAATACTTTGGGTATATGAAGTACTGCATAACTTAAATACTCTGCAGGCAGTTTACTGGTGAGGACGCGGTTTCCTGTTAGGGGTCCTGGTTACCTTCTTCTTCGCTAGCTGTGAATCTTCTTATCTGTTTGTTGTACATAGGGTGTGCAGGTATCAGTAATGATTATTTCTTTTCTTAATAGAGAAAAATCTAATTATTTGTCCCTAATAAAACTCAGAGCAGGGAGGGGAGGTTTCAGGCATACAGAAACACTATCAAATACTACCAGTCTAAAGTGTTTGGCGATTCCTCCCTATTCCTCTAAATCCCCTTGTTTAAAGTGCAAAATGGAAGATGGAAGATTACTTTATTTTATTTTTTTGCTTTATGATTTCAACCTGTTTGATGACTGACAAAATGTGGTGATTAATTTAATGCTACAAAGAGAAAGTCTCAGATATCTTCAAATTTGCAATGCCTGTTTTTTTTTCTATTAAAATTTTCTTACACAGATACCTGAGGAGAGTTCTCATTTTCGTGGTAGGAGCACCATTCACATTATCATGCATTTCCACAGCAATTGCTCCCACTTGTGGGCCAGGCCTCATTTAGGACCTACTTTATAGGATTATCATGCCCAGGTTGACTCTAGATTCCTTGCTGGAATAAACTACACGGTGTGGGTTAAATACAGATTTTTGTGTTTGATTTTGTTTTTGAGTTGCGACACCTGCCACCCCCTCCTCGTTAGGCAGGATTGATGGGACAGAGAGGCTGCATAGCCGCAGCGCTGGTGGTGTCTCCTGCAGGGTGGCAGAATTGGTGACGAAGGCTCCAGATCCTCATTTGCCTCATTTTCCTTGGTCATTAACAGCACCAGGGCTCAAAAATGCAGCTAATGGGGATGTTAACAGCGCTGAGTATCTGTAAAAGGGGAGCAGAGCAGTTTGACTCTGAGGAGGAAAACAGAGTCACTTGGAGTTCAGGATTTCATTGCTAGAACTGGTTTTGAACCTGTTTTTAGTTTTTCATTTTTAAATCAATGCATCCTAGAAGGGTATTTTTTGCCCTGGTTGCGCATAGTACCTCTCCGAGTGCAAGTGACTTGGTTTGAAAATGAAATGTCAGTCTACAAAGCTCTTGCCCAAAGTCACACTCGTAGTTGCACTTCTCTTAAATCTTTTAGAAAGTCAGCTAGCATTGTGCATCTTAATCTGTTCTCATTTTCTGTTTTTTGCAATGCCTCCCTCCTGTCCTTCCTGGCAAAGGACGGGGTAACTCCTGCAGCAGTTGCCTTGATAGTGGAGAAAAAAAATAATATGGCGATGGGTGCAAGGGGAAAGAAAAAAAGTTTCTCTTGTTTCTTGTCAGTCTCCTCGAGCTGAGGCAGATCATAGCAGGTTGGAAGGAACCTTTAGAGATCATCCAGTCCAACCTCCATGCACACGCAGGGTCCCCTAGAGCACGTGGCACAGGGCAACATCCAGGCGGGTTTTGAAGATCCCCAGAGGAGACTCCACAACCTCTCTGGGCAGCCTGTTCCAGTGCTCTGTCACATAATTATTTCAGCAGTGCCACTGTGACCCAAAGGAAGTGCTAAGAAAATAACACTCAGTGTGTGTTTCCCGGCAGCCCCTTGTTTGCCTAGTAACGTCTTCTGCTGGTTTTATGACTTTTCCATCTTCCCAGAAATTTCTTTGTGCCATTATCTCCTCAAAACCTGCCCAGAAATGTAGCAAGACACCATTGTGAAGCGCCAACGAGGCACTTGGCTGGGAAGAAGGAGATGTGGGCAGGACACGCTCATTCCTTCTTCATTTCTCTCCTATTTCTTCTGCTTAGCAGAGACCTTCAACTCATGCTGGAAAACCCTACCAGGCTCAAGTTTTTGGATTGGGTAAACCGAATCCTATTGAAATATTTCAGAAACATTTGCGTAGTCACTGGTTTTTGACCAGAAAACCCTGCATAACTAGTTCTGTGCTACTGCTTTTTCCTAGTAGCTCAGTGTAAAGGGAAAAGCAACAGCCTTTCTTTTTAAAATCATTGAATGTTAACACTTCCCTAATAATCATAAATAGATGAAAATGCA
>JAUBNY010000002.1:6540936-6551284 GCA_032275445.1 Crypturellus soui | reverse complement strand
GAATGCCATGAAATGGTGACAATATCAAACAAGAGGCTATGTCAAACAGCAAATGTGAACAGGTGAGATTTCACCTCCTGGTCTGCAAATGTTAGGTGTTAAATAGCTCCGTGAGGGTTTTTCTGGGAGAGCAGTTTGTATTCCAGAGTCCCTCCATGTGCCCTTGGGTCGCTTTGGCTGTCTTAGTCACCACAGTTGTGCTGGCTGGAGCAACTCGGCAGTGTGACAGGTGACACAGGTGAAAATGGGCAGGTGAACGCTGAATTTCAAGTTTTTCAGCTGCTAAGGTGCAGAAGAGGTGCTGTTTTTCAAGGAGATTCTCAGAGAGGTGATGACATTCATGGCTTCAGTGTTGTATGGCTTAGTAAAATGACACTGGGGATGATATTGTAGGTAAAATATTGAGGCAAGAATGCAGGTATGATTAGTGGGAGATGGGCTTTGGGTGTGTTAAAGGCTTCTCTTGGCTTTCAACCAAGAGAAGATGGAAAATTTTACCTTATAGACTTGTCTATGCCTGAAACAAACAGAAAGGAAGGAAGCATTTCAGAATAGTTACTTGTCTGTAACTCTTCCTGTGCATACTGTTGGGAGGACCACGTGTCCCCAGTGGAAGCTAATGCAGAATTAAGACTGCATTTAAAAATCAAGTGTTGTTTTCAGCAAGCTTCCTACCGCGGATGAGTGTGCATAGTGTATGTGCGCTCCCAATGGCTGTGTAGCAAACACCTGTGCTAGTGTGTGGTTTTTGGAGTGAAAGTATACTGCTCCAAGCTAATGATGTCTAAGCTAGGGTGTTTTATACATCCCAAAATCTTTTCTCAGCTCCAGTTCACCTGTAGTCATCCTGATAATTTGCAGGATCATGCTGCCGTTGTCAGCGCGCTGTCAGCGACTCGTCCCACACCAAACAGACGGGGAGTTTGTCAGCCCTGAACACATCAGGTGGCCGTGTCCGAGCGTGGGGAGGCTGCCTGCCCCGGGAGCAGGGGATACTCGATCCTTGCGCTTTGTATCCAAGGTCGTTTTACTGGAACCCCCTGCTCCACAAGGGAAAAAAGGCGCTCTCCAACGGCATTTGCAACTAGCGTATTTATTTTAGCAAGCTTTGGCAATGGAAATCACATGAGCTCCGAGCTTGCTAAAGTTGTGTTAAATAATTTGTACTCTTTTATACTTAATACAGGAGTTTTTACTGTAATTCTGGGAATTGTGTTTGCATTATACCTGCAAAAGCTCTATTGTCGAGTAACTGACAATTAACTGAGAATGGTAAAATAATAATTACAAAATTAGAATGAGTGTTTATTCATAAAAGAACAGACACCTTTATAAGCTGTAATTATCTTTTTGTTAATTTGCTCTCTGGCTGGCATACAAAGCACACGAAGGATTAAGCTCTTCCCAGGCATAAAACCACTACAGCCGCAGCACCGTCTTGGAGATGAGCTCTGTGCTTTGGGCAGGTTCTCAGCGCAGGTCACCCATGGGAGCAAGGCAAATGGTGCTGAATATTTGTCACTCGCTGTGGGCTAGAGAGTGATCAGAACTGCAGAAATCACTTAGCGTCGTAACAACCGCAGGGAGATTGCTGCTACGTATTCTCACAGTATCAATAACTGTCCTTGAAAACAGTTCCCGACTTTGTCTTCAGTTTGCATCATCTTCTCCTTTTTTGTGTACACACATATAGTACAACATATATATGTGTGTATATACATATAATTTTTGGCTAGCAATGGGTTTATGGAGCACAAATACACTGCTCCCCTTGGCCCAAATAATACATGGGGCCTGTATAATATGCCAGTTGATGGAAGCAGGATGAGCAAAAGCCTCCTGAGAGCCGCTGCTCAGAGAGAGGCACCCCGCTCTTGTCAAGTCCTTTGTTCCTTTCATTTCTGAAATTAAATGAACATACTCTTCCCTCATTGCATACAAGAGTTTTTGTTCTGTTTCTGTAATGAATCAGGACGAGGCAAACAAGACAAAAACTTGTTAAATGAATACATTTAGAGGTGGGATGAAGTTAAGAATGGTAATATGCTGGGCAGCAACAGGAAGGACAAGGCAGAAGAGGAAAGCCTGCTGTTCACACAGGAGTTTCATGAGCATCTTGGGGAACTTTTGGGAAGTGTGAATTTGGTGTATGGTTTAACAGGAACCAGTGAATTGACACAAAGGAAATGTGTAAATATGAAAAAGGAAAGATGAAATCTATGGTGATAACCCTTGTGGTTATTTTGATACCGAATAGGGTCAGGCACTAAGAAAGGGCAGCGTAGGGATTTGTGAGAGGTTCATCTTTACAGAAGAGCTGTGTGGTCAGAGCTCATCGCTGGGATATAAGCCAAAGGGACAGAGACAACTGACAATAATAGTGCAGAGCGTTTGTTCGTTGTTTTATATGGCATGGACTAGATGGGGCTAACTAGGGTTGTGGTAGAGTGATTCCCTTCTCTTTTTGCAGGTTATTGCGAGCAGCAATGATGCACAGTGACTCGTTAGGCTGAAGGGCACGCTAGAGGGTCAGTTCTTTCATCATCTCTCAGTATGTACATAAAGCCATTTGGAGATAGGATGAAGTGACATAATCTGAGGTAGGGTACTCTAGCACTTTCAGGTTGACTGTCATGAAAATAGGATGTGAGCATGCACATTCATTTCTTATGCTGAAGGCACGTTTAGCTGAAGTACAAGGATTAAAAAATTATTGCACATCATGTGTCCATCCATACCTTGATATTTTTAATGGAGAATAAAAATGAGAAAAGTAGAGATTGTGCTAAAAATAATGGAATGCAGTGCTGCAAGAACAATATCATGGCAGTGTATTATGTGAATAGAAGGAAAAAATACGAGCATATAATAAATAGGTGCCCAACTGAAAATTATGAGGGAAATGCTAATAATACAGAGCATGTGGGTAATGATGATAAAATAAAAATGTAGAACTAGGGACTGGTACCTAGTCTAGACTAGGAACAAGGAGAGATGGCCTGTAAGACAGCATTTATAAGAATCTGAAGTTTGACAGAGGAGAACTCCTCTTAGGTTTTGAGGAATCGTCCAGCCTGAGAAGTGCCCAGAGCAGTCAATTCACTGAGCGTGTGAGCGTGCACACAGGCAAACAGCGCTTGACTTCTGCTTTGCTGTGCTGTGCTGTAACTGTTTCTTTCACACAGAATATACTGTTGGGTGTCTAATATTCTAATTAATGTTCTGCTTTGTGACTTCTTCAAATCCTCCGTATAAAAAATTCTAAGTAGCTGATCAGAAAGAGATGAACCTAATAATCTAATGAACAGACTGATGTTGTAATTAATTGCACTCAGCTAGTTAGTCAGCAACCAAAGCTGATTTACTAGCTCTTGTTCTCAGAGCTCTGCACTGAGAATGTTCTTTTGAAACTGTGGAATAGGTGCAGGAAAGCACCCAAAACCCAAGTGGGACAGAGAGATTGCTTTGTAGGTAAGGGATCGTGTTACTTAAGAAATTAAGATCCTATTTGCTTGTTCCTCTTGGCTGATAGGATTGCATACTGCAATGTTTTGCCATATATACTGTACTTTTTTTTTTTTTTCTGGAACCTTACTTTTGTTGATAGGACTTTCAGTCTGGAAAATATAGCTATAGACAGGGCCTGATTTGAGTGATTATCTTTTTCATTTGAATATAAACCCAAGGCAAAAAGAGTTGCCTTGCTATAGTTTCTGTCCAATAACTTGATTATAAGTCATGAAAAGAAGACGTTAGTACTAATATTTCCGAAAGGTTCATACTTAAGAAGGGTGCGTGCAAACAGTCTTACTGAGCGTAGGTGTCTAATGTGGAAAACTAGAGGAATAGAGAGTATGTCATCACATCTGATCTGGGACTTCCTTTTATTTTTTAGTTTAGTGACAGCAGTGCCAATGTACAAATCATCATAGCAAATGGATCATAGCACAATTCCACAATTTTTTGTCAAAACAGAACCAAGAATGCAACTGTAATGGCAGTTATTATTTTCATATTTGTACAACAATTGCCTGCTCAGTTTTCATCTAGCCGAGGGAGAATGCTAGTCGAACATGGGAGTGAAAAACCAAAGCGATGCTGTGATGAAATCCTGCCCCAGAGTTTAGACTGGCTTACCCTCATACAAATGCTGCTGTACAAAAGAGCATTTCTGAAGCAAGTAAGCAAGATGCAGCTTTCGTTTTTATTGTGGGCAATTAAGAGATTGGATGGATAACCACTGAGACTGAGTTAAGATTGGAATTCTGGTTGACTCAGATAACTCAGAAATTTAAAGTGCAGGTAGGTGCCTTCAAGCCATTTTCATTTCTTGCTTCTGTGGGGTGACACAGCACTATTCTTTTAGGGTATCACTGGATATGAAAGTGCTGGAGACTATAGTATAAATGTCTGATTCAAATGGATTAGATGATGATTCCAACTGAAGTGAGCAGGACGCCCTGGCTTTGTAATTTTGTGACAGAGTGAAGAAAGAATATACAAATGGCCCTTTAAAAAGGCAACAGTAACCTTTGAAAAGGAACAGTCCAAAGTGCTCCATCTGATTTTTTTTTTTTTTAATTTAAAAATCTCCCCTAGGATTAGGTTAAAAGAGAAAAAGTAAGAAAGTTTCATTGACTTGTTTTTGGGAGCATTTTAATTAAATTAACAATTTACTTTTTTTTTTTTTTTTTTTTTTTAAGCCATCATGTTTGTTTTTAACTGTTAATTTCATGTGATGGTCTGGTCATGTCATATTAGTCCAAAGGCAAATATATCTTCTCTAGCTAGGACATGTCTGCTAGCACGAAGCAGCTGAGGGTAAAACCTGGAAACAGGATGAGGATACATTTTGACCCCATGTTAGGTTCGGCAGTTGCACTTTTATCCTAATCAAATCAGGCACTCCAAATATTTCTGACAGTACAGTAAAGCGTGCGGCAGATACTCCTGAAACCTGCGTGAGCTGCCCTGGGAATGAGCCAAGGGGAAAGAGCTGTCAAAATCCAGAATTTTTATTTGCGTTTGCTAGCACTAGTTGCTTTTAATCCAGAACAAGGTCACACACATCAGAGGATGTTGAGAAATTTCACACGCAAAGCGAAGTTGACCAAAGTCCTTTTCACATTTCATTCAAGAAGGCCGATCCCTTTTCCTAGCTGCCGCAGATGTCAGAATTTTGGCTGAAGGTGAGCAATTTTTTTTTCCTTACAAATAAGAAAAAAGTTAAAATTATATTAGGCAAGTGATATTGGAAGTATTCTACAAACTGATGTCCCAGCACAGTGTAGGGAGTGCTGAAATATGCTGTCAGAATATTGCTACATGCTTAGAAAATTCCTGTTTTTCAGTTAAAAGTATGTTTCTGTCATGCTTATCCTGAACTCCTTAAAGCATTTTTCCTACTGCTTTTCGGTCATTCTAGTGAATGCAGTTGTATTGCTATGCCTTTCCTGAGAATATTGCTCATGGAAAATAAAATGGGTGTGTGCTTTTCTTCTTGCTTAATAGTTTTTGCTAGTGCAAGTCAATCATGCAAGACAATCATTCCCTCGGGACTGAACAGGATAAGTGCCAAGTTCATTTTTAACTGGAGGAGAAAAGGAGACATGGAAATGGTGAACAAATAGCCTGTGTTTTAATACTTTAGGAATTACTTGAACAATTAAACAGGCATCAAGTGTAGAGAAAGGCAATTAAGAACATCAAAACAGGCCAATTTGTAAGCATTTGAAGAACATAATCTAATAAATAACATGTAGAATGAGGTTAATGGAAAGCCATTTATGTCTAATCAGCAGTTTTGTTGGAATAAGATAAGAAAGTGATCAGGAAAATGGAAAACAGAAGGGAGTGTTTTAAGTTGCTGACATATCTGACACAATTTTGTTGATTTCGTGGTGACCACAGTGGATGGCCAGGGAAGAATATACTAGAATAGTCACAGGTCCTCAGAGCATGTTCCTAGCTGCCAGTCCCCAGTTACCGCAAAGGGACTGGGTTTCACCACCTCAGGGGGATCCTCAATGGGATCCTTCCCCACGAATTTGTCCATTTGCTCTTGAGCATGTAAAATCTGCAGTACCTTCTGGCAAGAAGGCCCACTGACCAGAGATGGGCGAGCTAATCCTGGAGCAGGAGGAATGATGGGTCTGAACCATGGCGGGAACGCGGTTCATTAGTAGTCCTGGGGCTTGCTCAGGTCAGTTTACCTGTGTCCCCAACCTCTTCCTGGCTTTGAGTCTTTCTGAAGCAGATGAGATTCTGTTATTTTTAACAGTCAAAGGATTTCTGTTCCATGAACTGGCCTCCGTTTCAACCCATGTGCACTTTGGACATTTGACAGCTTCTTTTGGAAGGATGCCTATGGCCCAGCTTTCTTGTTTGCTTTAAACATGCCTTGTGCTGGTTCCGTCTGGTGACCCCCTAGTTTTTCAGCTGAAATGGAGAATGAAAAACTGGTTTTTGTTTACCTTCTCTATACCCATAATTTATAGATTTCTGTCATATTCTTTTCCACCCATTATCTGTCACTCTGGATTTCAAGCTGATGTATTCCATGTGGAAGTGTGTAGCCCTCCCCTGACTCTTTTCCAATTCTGTTAGAGCATTTTTTAAATTAGGGGGCCTAATTGTACACAATAAGAATTGTGGGACCAGACTGTGAATGAATGCAGTGGTGTAGTGCTGTCCTCTCTGTTTTATTTTGTGTTCCTTGTCTTACAGGCCATTTTGTTCTTTTGGCTGCTGTGGAGTATTGAGCTATGTTTTCATGCCGCTGTGTGTTACAATTCTTAGGTTTTAGCAGTAGCTCTGAGCTCATCATATTGTAAGTGTCCTCTTACACATTCATATACATAATATTTCAAGTCCTTCTGCAGTACTTCCTTGTTAACACTCACCTTATTACTCTGAATAACTTAGTACCTTCAGCTATTTTTTTATTTCATTGTTCACCTACCCTGTCCATTCTGATAATATATGAATAAATCACTCTGCTGGTGACCACATACCATTGTGACAACTGACCATTCGTTTCCTATTTTTAACAAACATCTCTCCATCTTCCCCTAGTTTTGTTAAAGTCCTTTGGTTAGGACCCTTGTCTTTTGAGGAGTGAAGCAAATAATATCAATCAGGCTGTCCCTAACTAATCTCACACGGGTGGCAGTTTTTGCTTAGTTTTTCCTTGTCAAGTAAGGATCTTCACAAATGTGCCAGCTCCAGGGCACGAGTGTGGAGGAAGACATGCCCTCAGAGCATTGCCCTCAGTGTTGCAGGGCCCTTCAGTGGCAGGTTGTTTATTTTAGAGAGTCAGAATTTAAGTCTTCGGGCTCTTGCTTTAGATTCTTAGAAGCTTCGTAGCTTTTAAAAATTATTCATTAATTGACATCCAGTGTGATTCAGAACTGTTCCTCCTTATTCTCTTCATTTGTGTTATAGATCTGCTCACAAGATCTCATTTCAGATCAGAGTGTTGTGTTTGTTCCAGAAAACTTCTAACAAAAGAGCTCATTTTCTGTGATAATGATTTTTTTCAAGACACTGTTTGTAAAGCAGATTAGGGATTTTGTTGGAACTCAAGAATTTGAATGCTTTTACCTTTATACCTTTCTTTTTAAAAAAAAAAAGAAAAAGAACAACAACAACAAAAAAAAACCAACAGAACCCCATCCTGTGTGGAAACTTTAGCTTTTCCTATGCATCACTTGTTTATATTCACCATGGTTGCTACTCAAGTGTAGTTGAAGCAGCCTTTCATCCTATAACTCAAAAGTGTAGTTGAAGCAGCCTTTCATCCTATAGAGAGGTGTTGACATAAGTTGCTTTTCCAAAGAGCAAGAATTGTTAGACATCTTGCAAGAGCAGGAGGAAGATCTCAGAGCACTCCTAGTTGCTGGCAAGGTTATGTGATGTCGGCAGCTGCTATATGTTTGTCTTGCCCCATTTACTTGGAGGATTGCAAGAGAAGCATGTGGCCAAAATAGTTCTTTTAACTGCATTTGTTGAGCTAAGTAATACTAGCTTTTCTTTCAGCAAAAGGAAGATGTTGGGCTGTTATGTTCACAGCTTTCCCAGTGAGAATTGCAGCCTTTTATTCTCTTCTGCCCTTGCCATGCTGTGGGGCAGTCTTCCTTCAAGAAACTCTGAGCTTGGCACATTGTGCCTTACTAAAACCTAGGGAAGAGTCAAGCTGGAAATGCTGCAATTGAAAGTGGCGGGAAATGTCTTACCATTGACATCTCTAAACTGTTCCTACTATGACCTTCTTGGTCTGCACCAAGGCAGCTCCTTCCCCAGGGCAGGCAGTGACGCAGTAATTCACCTCTTCCCAACCGAGTGGGCAGTGTGGGCAAGCTGGCTTCCAGCTCCTGGAGGTGGTGCAGTGGAAGCGGTGTGTGGATGAACAGCGGAGCTGTAGGAAGTACAAGGGTTTTGATGCAGCCAGATACTGCATGTCAGAGAAATGAAATATCAAGTCAGAAATTTGCTGGGCATGGAATTTTTTAGCATAGTTTAAAATACTATATACAATATCTATATCATTTATGAGATAAATTTAAATGGAAAGCCATAACAAAAGGGAATGGAGGGAGAGGATTTTTCTAATAGTAAATTCTAACAATTTTTTTGTTAGAAATTAGATGAGATTGTCTGTTTCTTTCAGATAGAAATGTGTTTTATTAAGCCATGAACCCCCATAGGAAATATTTTATGCTATAATATTTTGTTCATTTCTTTTAGAGAGACTTGCTTCTTTTAAGATATTATTTATGGCACTGTATACTCTTCTGTTTCCTGCAGAAATCTTTTCCAAAATTACTAAAGTAGACAAAAGTGATGTTAGGTGTCATTTGATTTGCAGATCACACACGGTGGTCTTTCAGAGCAGTAGTTTTAACCTTAGAGTTGGAGAGGCAGATGCACAGCTACCTGTTGATGCCTTTCTAGGCTAATTACTGTGGTGTTTTGAAAATGGAAAGTTCAGCTGAATAACAAAATCGCACGGTCATAGTACCTAATAGATAGGTTAATAGCCAAGACTGTATCCACATTAAATTGTCAGATATTTGTCTAATTGCGAAGTATCTTTTCAAAGTGAAATTAATATCTTAAGAGCTAAAGATCTGGGGCTAAATTCTATGTTGATGTAAATTGATCATTCTTCTTTAATCACAGCTGTGCTGTGCTGATTAATAGGAAAGAATTCGCCCCTGAACCACATTATTCTTAAGCACATTCAGGGGTGCAAGGATCAGCAACAGGGTTTTTTTTTTTTTTTGGAGTGGGGGGGATAAATTATTACTAATCAGAAGGCCAATAAAATAAAGAAGGCTATAATTAGTACTCAGATCACTTATCAAGAATGATTCTTTATGCTGATCCTATTGCATGTCATAGTTGTATTTTGTACCACGATGAAATGTCCTCCTTTAAAATGATACTGAATGGAACTGTCATTCAAATCGGGCAAAATTGCAAGGTGTACGTGTAACAGTGATTGACAAATCTATTTCTGTCTTCTCTTACTACTCTTCCAGAGCTTTTGTGCTTCCTGAAAGCCTAAAATTAGAAATTCTTGTTATCTTGTGTTTTATTTTTTTCTTACTAGTTTGTTTAATTTTTTTCTTGTTATCTGAGAAATTACTTTTCTCATCAGCTAGTTTAGTTTTTAGCACTCAGGGGTGATTGGAAAAAAAGTTTTAATGCACAAATAATGATTTGTAAAAAATTGGAATTTGTCTCAATGCACTGAAGCACTAGGTAATCAGCTTGCTGTATGTCCAAAGGCTGCATGGAATACTAAGAGATAAGCCAGTGTGACTCAAGGTCTTACTCCACTATAAAAAGCACTTAAAAATTGATCATTGTCAGTGGGCTGCTAATGACCATGCTGGATGCATGCAACCATTTGCTGGATGAGCGCATGGTATTGGCTACTTTATTTTGCTGTCTCTATTACTATAATAAACTCCCACAACAAAGAGCCTGAACACTTACAAAAACAGCTGAAAGCAAGCAGAAAAAAATAATAGCTCTTATGTGATCATCTGCTATGCTGCAGACCAGCTTAAAGCATCATCATCTCTCACTGCAACCTCCCATGGGATGGGAGCTGTCAACTTGCTGCTGAGACAAGGCTTTATCACTGAAAAAGATTTTTTAACCAACTAGATAGAAATAAAGCTGAGTATCATATAAGAGAGCATAGGTAGAGGAGGCCAGCAGTAGAGAATTGGTATGTATGTGTGTGTATGTATTTTTATATGTTTACTTGACAGAAGAATATATAGGGTGATCGAGAATCTGAGTTTCAGGATTGGATTGGATTGGATTGGATTGGATT
>JAUBNY010000002.1:6522593-6540836 GCA_032275445.1 Crypturellus soui | reverse complement strand
GGATTGGATTGGATTGGATTGGATTGGATTTGGCAGGGACATTACTGGTCTGAGCACCATGAGGAGACTTTCCAAGCCCTCTGGCATTATATCTGTTATCAGCCTTGAGCAATGTTGACTGGGAATTGCTCTTGACTAAATTAAATACTGATTGAGAGGGTTGCTTCTATATGGCTTTGTTTTCTGCAGAAGAGGTTTGGAGAAAATTTCTTGAAGTGCAGGAATGAAGATCTACTGGAATGAACTAGGGAAAACATTGTGGCAAGTTGAGGGAAATGATTACTCCTCTCTACCCAAGCCTGTGAGGCCACATCTGGAGTCCCAGAACTGCTCCCAGCACTCCAGATGTGGCCTCGCAGGCCTGGGTAGAGAGCACACAGCACTCCTGGTCCATTTCAGTCCCTCAAAAGGCCGCTGGGATCACTATGAGGGACTGGGGCATCTTTCACATGAAGATAGGCTGGGAGAGCTCAGAGTTTTAGCCCTGAGCAGAGGAGCCTGAGCAGGGATCTTATCAATGTGCATAAATACCTGATGGGAAAGGTGAAGAAGAAGAAGCCAGAAGCTTCTTGTCACTTGTGCCTGGTGCCAGGACAAAAGACAGTGGGAAAAAAATGAAGGACATGAAATTCCGCATAAGTAAAAGCTTTTGTATTGTGGGGGTGGTCAAACACCTGAACAAGTAGCCCAGAGCAGCCCAAACCCAACTGGGTAAGATCTTCAGCAACCTCCTTTAGATGACTCTGCTTTGAGAAAGAGGGCTGGACTAAACCACCTCTTGAGATCCCTTCCCACCTGAACTCTTCTGTGATTCTATAATTTTCATGTTCAAATTGCTTATCTTCAAAGTCAAGTACAGGTGCCAGTCAGAGACTCAGTTGACAGCATGTGGCATGGCACTGTGGGTACATTGTTGTTGCACAAAAGTTTATTTTACTCTTCTGCTGTCTGTACAGCTTTATAGTGAAATGCACTTTATTTTTCTTTTAGCTTTAGCAATAGTGCTAAAGACATGTAGACCCTTATGCCCTACACACGCCAGACTAGCAACATCAGAGGGCAAAGCCTGATGTACGCAGTTTCCCTCAACAGTCTGGCTGTACTGGAGTGTATTTTTATGACATAGTCTAAGCAGCAGCCTCTTCATTCTCTCATCCATACAGATTTTTTTTTTTACACTGATGGTTGTTTCCATGGTCTTGAGTACTCATTCCAAGTAGTTGTCGCAGAGAAAAGGAAGAGCTTGAGTTCTTGTAGCTTGGTTGTATGGCTGGATGCATCAAGGTAGCTTGTTTCTTGAGGCTACTACTTACCCTGTGTGACTTTTCTGTTGCTTATCCAACAGACATCCGATGCTGTTTCCGTGTGGTTATACTATCACTCCTGAGGATGATGGTACAACCAAGCAAATGTTTTGGTGCATATGCTCTTCTAAAACTGACTCTGTGGGATAGCCTTCATTAAGAAATGCTTTGGGGGTGTGCTGTAGGTGCCTTCATGTCATGAGGTCTTGGTTCTGCCAAAGACGCTTGGTTGTGAATCATTGTGTTGGAACTGGAGCATGGGCTAGAGAATGGAGCTGGAGTGACATGTATACTGCAAATGAAGTTGTGCAGTGGTCTGAAATTGCAGACAAAGCTCTGTGCTCATGTTGTGCAGCACGAATGAGGCCCAGGTCATGCCTCTCTTCGGAAAGCAGTGAACGCTGGTAGTGGTTAAAGAAAACAGAGCAGCTTGTTGAGTCTACCTTCTGGGTAAATGTCTACTAAATGCTCTAAAGGACAGTCCTCCAACAACAAACAAGACAACCATTCAAATCCCATGTGGGAAGTTAAAGAAGACTACATTTCATGTATTTACTAGTGTGGAGAACACTGGAGAGGCAATGTCTTTATGCTTTAAGGAAACCAGAAATGTGCTTTCAAGGATACTTCTAATCCCTTGCCTTTTCCTGCTCCATCTTTCTGTCACATATCTCTCCCTTGCTCCACCTTAAGCCAGGTTTGCTTTGGAGACAGGCGACACAGCTCGTTACAAGGGTAGTTTTAAGTACTTCTAGGTGATTGAGGCCAAACTGGTCTTTGGACATCCTCAGCAGGTCCAAGCAAGTCCCTACATACTTTGAATTACGTTGCAGAGTTAATGCAGAGCAACTCAAGGAAAGGGTTCTGACCAAGGCTGACTTCTCTGTGATCCACTGTGTGATGCCAGGGTGGCTCTCAGGACTAAAGCTCTTTGTGGTGTACAACCTTAGCATACCTGAACATATCTTTGTATCTGAGTGGACCAGACTTCTTTCAGCATAAAATGCAGAACCTACTGAAAAGGTTCTTCTGGGTATAATACTGCGGGAAAGATATTTTGAATGTTTAAATATGGGAGTTTCTGCTAGCTCAGTGTGCTATGTGCTGAACAGAAATCTCGACCTACTGCCTCACTCACAGAACAATTTGGGGGCATTTTGTTCTGCTCAATTGCAACTCAGTTATTCACTGTGCTCCTGGAGGACTTTTGCTTATGAAACATGAACTTGGTTCTTAAAATATTAATGATTTTTTTTTTATTATTTCCTGATTTATGTACACTTTACCCTCTCTCTGGGAAAACTTTTTTTTTTTTAGTGGCTCTTATATCAATTAGAAGGAATAAAATGATTGAAAGTATTAAAATATATGTCATGCACACAGAGGGCATAGGCACTTCTGGTATTCCAATCCTGGGAGCACTGGCTGATACACCAGGGAGCTGTGCTGCCATTGAGAGGGACCTGGCCAGGCTAGAGAGATGGACAGACAGAAACCTCATGAAGTTCCACAATGGCAAGTGCAGGGCCCTGCGCCTAGGCTGGAATAACCTCATGCACCTGGACAGGCTGGGGATGACCTGCTGGAGAGCGGCCCTGCAGAGGAGGACCTGGGAGTCCTGGTGGACAGAAGTTGACCATGAGCCAGCAGTTTGCCCTAGCAGCCAAGAGGGCCAGTGGGGAGGCGTTAGGAGGAGGGATGGTAGCAGGTTAAGGGAGGTGATCCTTGTCCTCTGCTCAGCTGTCTGGAATGCTGTGTCCAGCACTGAGCTCCCCGGTGCAAGAGAGACTGGAGAGCATCCAGCTAGCTTCACAGGGCTATAAAGACGATTAGAGGACTGGAGCATCTCTCTTATGAGAAAAGGTTGAGAGAGGCCTGTTCAGCCCAGAGAAGAGAAGACCGGGAGAGGATTTTAACAAGGGGGTGTCAAGAGTGGTCTGTTCTCAGTGGTGGCCTGTGACAGGACAAGATGCAGTAGACACAAAATGAAACACAGGAAGCTCCACTGAAGATGAGGAAAAATCTTTTTTTTTTCCTGTGAGGGTGACAGCCCTGGGGCAGGTTGCCCAGAGAGGTTGTGGAGTCTCCTTCTCTGCGGATCTTCAAAACGCACCTGGACACAACCCTATGCAATGTGCTCTAGGTGACCCTGTTTGTGCAGATTGGACTAGTTGATCTCCAGAGATGCCTTCCGACTTCAATCATTTCTGTGAAAACTGTTGGGGATAAAGCGATAGTTTGGACTCATCAGAGGTTCCTTTCCAAAGATGACTTCTGAGTTTTGCCGGGTTTAGGATATTATCCTTCCTGAGTCTGTCCTTGACATGACACTAGTCCACAGCAAAAAGGTAGCACACAGAAAAGCTACATGTTCTAATTTTTAAACATGCTTTGTGTTTTTATTTAGGGGCCTTGAGCAGGACCCCCCTCAATTTCGTCTTTGTCAGTAGATAATTTGTTCTCAGAGATGATCTTACATGATTGCAATCAGGCCTGTAATCTGCAGACTTGTTACTGATACAGGAAGGGTGAATCTGCTGGATGTGATCTGAGCACACTCAAGGAGGGCAGATGCCTCTGTAGATACCTTCAGTTGGGAAGGCCAGTGTGCTAAAAGAGTCATCCTGTCTGGATATGAAAACATTTAGCAAAATGTTGACATTGCTGCCAGTGTCAGCTCTGTGCTTTGTGCTTTCATATACTTCCCTACATATCCAACCTTACCATGCAATCAAATTCCTGCTCTAGCTGCTTTCAGGATGGAAAGCTAAATTGTTTTTGAAAACCTGTTTATCCTAGCTCCATATCTTCTTGAAAATCGGTAAAATATAGTTTCACCTTAAAAATATTTGGCAGAAGCTGGCAGAAGTACGTGCTTACTGAGTGAAATGTCTGACTGAGAGGAGATAATACCAAGGCTCCAGTGTAAGGTTTCTACAGCGACCTGTATATTTACAAATGACAAAACATGTCTTACCCCTCGCTGTGCTGCCAGCTACAAAATGTTGGATTTAACAGCTACAAATTAGAAAATTAAGCTGGCAGAGTGTTTTCCTTGACGGCTCAAGGAAACTGGTACTTGCCTGCAGAACTACATCACCTGGATGTGATGGTACTAGAGGCCTTCCATGAAAGATCTATTATGAGTCATTTACAGAGATGATGATATGTTTCTTTCAATAAAGGAGAAATGAAAATAATTAGATAATAGAGCATATTTCTTTTTAAATAATCAAATATACATTTCTGGCAAAATGTTGATATGAAGTTTGAATTTAATCTAAAATAATACACTAGATCTGGGGAGAGCTGTGGTAACTAACAGCTGTACTCAGAAAGCTGTGCTGAAGCTAGTTGGAGAGTTTTAAAAGAGGAAAAGCAGTGACAGGAATTCATCTTGCCCACTTTGTGATCCCAGAAGCAACTGGAGCATAATGGGCAAGAGTGATAAACAGGAACTGAGTTCAACAGCTCTTTGAGACAGGGCTAAGAAATGCATCTTCTGTGAAGGCTATCCCTCTAGTATATTTGTACTACTTTGAATATAAACCTCATATTGTTTGTTTACCTTGAAATAAGTGAGGCAGACAGCTCTCAGCCTAGGGACTGTACAGATGTCTGTACTGCTGTCTTCTTGAGGAGGAGTTTCTGGAGAGCTTGGAGAAGAGCCGAGAGGATGCAGGTCTCTTCAGGCTCTGCAGAGCCAATGTGACCTGCATTTTGCCGTGCTAGAGAGGATGAGAAATCACCCCTGAGAAAAGATCAGGGAGGATATGTTTCTACTGATATGAAAGTCTGTACATTTAAAAAAGTTGTCCTTGGTATATGTAGCAGCAACAAATGAAGAAGCCTAGATAAGTGATATTTATATGGAATGTTATGTCAAGTTCTCTTTAAAGATTGTCAATAACATTTCACATATTTCCTGGATAATGCAGCAAGGAAAAGTGCAGTGAACAATTTCTCAGTATCATCCTATTGTCATTTGTGCAGTTACTCAATTTGCAATAATCTTTTAGGGCTGGGTACAGCCATTTCTTTATCTTCTTGGGAGGTAGGAGAGTAGAATTTCAGAAGAAGTAAATCCTCTTGCCCCTTGATATGCCCTTGCACCCTTGGACTTTTCAAATGCAAGACACTGCCTTTGATACATGTTTGGCAGCTCAGGTGCAACACAGGAATCTCAGGCTGAGCTGTTGTCTTTAATATGTGCCTGCCTACTGAAAATGCATCTCAGCCAGAGTTCCCAGCCCTAGAGATGCAAGGCATGCGTACTGTTTGGGGATTTCCTTCAACCAGAGAGGAAAGGTTTCCATCACTTCAGACAGGAAGCCAGTGGAAGACTTTTTCCAGTTGGTGCTCTCTGGACCACGCTTTCTAGATACAACAGGGTTCTGAGCGCCTCCTTCTAAGCTGGAGGAAAGGTCTCTCTGTTCCTCCTGTAGCATCAGAGAGAAGAAGCATTGAGTCGAAGGGCCAGGAAAAAAGAACAAGACAACACAACACTTGCAAGTCATCACAGAGGAGACCTCTCTGATGTATGATGCAGGGTTAACTAAGCAGTCTCAAGGAGAACGGAAAGAAGTGCAACTATATACTGATGAGATAAAAAAAAATATTTTCCATGCTGCTGGGCTATATGTTTTCATGGGTCTATCTGCATAGGTGAAGGGAGCAGTGTGGGAGAGCAGAACTAACTAATTAGGTCTGTATTGAGGTGGAAGTATAGATGAAAAATAATGTGTGTTTAGGGAGCAGAATCAATTGGGAACCTGCATTTCAGAGTGCTTTGTGGGACCCACAACAGTTAGGATTGGAAGAAGTAAGCAGAGCAAAATAAGAACTGAAAGTCAATCTGTCCTTAATTTTGCCTCACCTTCCAAAATTAATTCCTACTTCCAAGATTCTTGTCCCGTTTCCATCTTTAATGCAAAGGCAACTGCATAAGGGGAAGAAAAAGCCTTATATCTTTCCCAAGCCAAAGAGCCAATGCTCTCCCTGCCTTTGACATACATTGGTATCTAGGACTGATATGAGGTATTTGTGTTCTTCCTTTGTATTAACTTTAGGAGTCGGGGGAGAGGGACAACAGAGGAGTTTGCTTATCTTAAAAGTTTTACCCCAGACTTTCCTAAGATTGCAAATTCAGCCTTTCCAAACTGGAATTGCTATGCAAATTTGAATGCATTTTTGTCTTGGAAAGCTTGATGTTAGCCACTATAGATTATGTATATGTGCACATTCACACATATGCCCTCTATGAGTAATTTTTTTGAGCTTTATAACTCACATGTTATTCAATATATTTTGATTCAGCTCTGTTTTTACAAATATGATCAGAAGCCTCTCTTGCTCTTTGAGAGACAAGAATTGTTATAGTAAGCTGATGTTTTAAATTTTGCAACGTAAAACAATTCATAAAATTACTCAAAGAGAAGTTTGAGATAATACTGTTCTTCCAAAATGGGAGACAGAACCCCCATGTAAAATGAGAAACAAGAGGATGGACACATTACCTCTCCTGAGCAACACCAGGTGCTTTGTGTTATACTGTGATAACACGAGTCTCTTAGGATACGAGCTCTGACTGCTGGGCTTTTCAAATCCTAGGAGACTTTTCCTTGGCTCAACCTCTACACTGATTTTTATGAGCACAATGCACTTTTTCAACACACATTCTCACAAAACCTGCTTTGCTCTAACCTACTTTAAAAAAATTGTGTGTAAAGAAATATGAACTGCCAGTCCTCTCCAAATTCTGGAGGGCGGCTGTTAGTCTTCGAGCTCAGGTAGAGCCATCCTGCCAAGACCCTCAGCACGTTCTTGCAGGGGAGCTGAAATTTCTATTTATTTCCCTCCTGTTTCCATTATCCCTCTCTGCCTGAGCTCATTCGCAGCTGTCTTCATTATTCACAGTTTCGAAGCGATGTAAAGAGAGAAAAGCAAATGTTTTCCGTGTGTGTTAATTGGAAGCATGTTCTGCTACGGAAAGCAGCAGACGCTGCCGTTGCGAGAGCCGTAACTGTTGCTGTTGCCTCCCAGGAACGTCAGCTCGGCGGGAGAGGAGGCCCGCAGGAGGATGAGGGAGTGTGACGGCCTGACGGATGCACTGCTCTACGTCATCCAGTCTGCTCTGGGGAGCAGTGAAATTGATAGTAAGGTTTGTCATCTTCGTCTTTTCAGGAGAGAGCAAGCCAGGTACTCGGGGTACCTCAGGACTGCTAAGTACCCTGTAGCAACTAGAACTAAAACCAATGTGGTGGGCTTACAAGGCAAAAAAAGAGTGGAATGATTGCCATTAAAACACAGTGGCAATTAATAGACAATTCTACATTGTTACCAACATTACGTCTTTTCTGAAGAAGATCAGTAAATGCTTTTTAATAATAGCTGTCTTAAGTCAACATAAAAATATATCTTTAGTTCTCTGAAAATCCAGTAATATGAACATGCTTTTCCAAAGGTGAAAGGCACCACTTACATAAAATGATTTCAAATATTTACAAATTGAAAGTTTCTAATATAATATGTATTAAAATATTTCATAATACGCATAATGCATATTATGCATTAAACATATTATGCATTAAAATATTTCAGAGGACAAAAAATGATAGTTTTGGGTAAATTTTGCATTGGCTATGTATTGGGTATATATGGCACTGAAGTAAGTGCAGCTGTTGCTCCAGAACAACATTTGTCCATTTGCCATCCCCTAAGAATTTTATAGCAAGAGGACAGTTTTCTTTCCTCACAGCAAAATACTAAAGCCCACTGGGCTGGTATTTCTGAAGTATTTTTCACAGGTAGTTGTCAGTTGACCTATATGGATTTATAGAATGCAGAAGGAAATTCAGGCTTCCATCAGTAAAAGTTACTGAGAAGTGAAGGAGAGCCCTCCACAAGGGAGGCACCGCTCTCAAAAGAGACTTCAGAGCAAACTCAGCTAGTGTCAAAAAGCTCCCACCCCTTCCTGTCACCTCCTGCAGAGCCGCTCAGGAAACATGGGGAGAGTTCTTGCTTCATTAGCTGTTGGAAAAGATGAATTGGGGACTGTTTCAAAGTTCCCTCATTCAGCTTGTGGAATAGGAAGTAAAATTAGAAGGCCTCACAAAAGCAGAGTTGGAGGATGATTAAGAGGGGACATCCCCTTCTCACAGCTCAGTTGCTGCAATTCCAGCCCTGTCTTTGCAGGTGACTAGACTGACTTCACAATTGTTTTGTTATTCAAAAGGCTAAGTAAGGAGTGTGGTAATTTCTTGATTTTGTCTTTTACCGTCAATATAGACCATTGCCTTTACACACTATTTTGGAGCTGTTAAAACTTGTAAAACTGTAGGCAAGGTCATATGGAGAAAAAATAAGGACATGACAGAAAAATGATTGTCCCTGCCTTGGTAGTTTAAGCCTCCTGTTTTACTTCCTTTATTTTTTTTAACTGCTTAACATAAAGTAATTGTGCGGTTAAATGCAAAACGGCATTGTAGCCTCATCTCCCAAAGTAGAATATAGTTTTATTTAAACTACATATTTAAATAAGTGAACTTAAATCACTCTTTAATCTAGCTTCAAAAATGGTGCTATTTAACAAAAAATGCAACTTTAAAAACGAATCGTAAGTTTTGTTTTCCCAATGCCGTGATAATTGTGCTATTAGACACGATTGTAAGGTTGCTAGTGATAAAAAAACAAAACATTCATCCCTGCTCTTGCAGATACCGAAAGAGGGCATGGAACTCACAAGCATATGCAGAATTGCTGCTAAGGTCACTCCTCATGTGGGTAAAGATAGGAACACCCGAGTCTTCACAGCACTAGGAACTGAGGTTGTGGGGCTTATGGTAAACTAAGAAGGAAAAACTATGATACTTCAAGTTGCAACATTAAAAATAATAAATTAGATATATTTTACCTAATCCTTAAACTGCATTTGATTGATTAAATAATACTGTTGAAGTCATATAAAGGCTTCTTATGGTGACCCTTTTAAAAACTCCTGTAGGTCTAACAAGTACAAGCCTCTTCAAATTCAAAACTACAAATCAAAGAAGTGTAAAGTTTGGTTAGGTATGTGAATTGAAGCAGCTTTATAGGCTTGTCCAAGTTCATCTTCATGAAAGTGGTGTCTGTTGCATGTATGGCCCAGATGTTTGCATCTCAGCATTTAGTTTGAGGCAACATTGTCCTCACAGTAGACTCCACTAATTTGTTTTTGATATAAATGTGGACTTTAAGTGTGAAGATTATAATTCCTAAAGAGGTGAACCACAATTTAGCATGCTAATAAACACATAGTTCAATTTCTGAGGATTATATCTGAATAGAAGTAAATATTCACAATTAAGAAAAAAAACAGCGTTTGTAGCATTTTTTTGGCTGAGATGGAAGTTAGCTTGCTTTGTGTGAGAGCTTAGGTTGTCTTGATCACACTTTTCTTCCTCAGCTTCTGTTTTCACATTGGACTGCAGCATGAAGTTCAGAAACATGTTAAAAAAATAAGATGAAAAATAGTGTCCAAACTGCTGTTTCTTCCATAAAAGGAGGGTGTGAGGTTCTGCCAATATTTCTGAATCTTTCAAGCAGTGGTTGCCTAGGAAGCAATCAGAAATGGGTAGAAAAGAATTGTACTGGGCCAAAGTGCAAAGATAATGATATTTCTTCTGCTTTGTGTACAGTGAACAACAGGTAAATTTTAACCTTTTTTTCTTGCTTTCTATGCTTGTTTATGTGTATTTTCTGTCATTCTTTTCAGACCGTTGAAAACTGTGTGTGCATTTTGAGGAACCTCTCATACAGGCTAGCTGCAGAAACATCTCAGGGACAGCAGATGGGAACAGATGAACTTGATGGATTACTGTGCGGTGATACCAATGGAAAAGATGCTGAGAGTTCAGGATGCTGGGGGAAGAAAAAGAAGAAAAAGAAATCCCAAGATCAGGTAATGAAAGATACTTGCAGCTGCATGCAATTAGTTGAAGTACCCACCTTTAAAACATAAAAAGTTAATGCACTGCATTAGAATTAAATTGCATGATGCACAGTATGTGGAAGCATTAGTATTGTTAATTAGCTGAGAGTTTAAAGCAGAACATAGTTGTGAAATAACTTTATAAGACATATTTGCTCAAGGCTTGCGCGTTACACAGTGGCACCTAGAAACTGTAGTCATGGATACACTGTGAGTGCCATAAATAAACACTGTAAACTGCTCAGTCTGTTACAGGGAGCTATTTATATTTTAAAGTGAAAAATCTTTAAATTGAGATGTAATCTGCATATAGTTTATGCTCTCCATCTACTGTCACATCCGTGTAGAGGGGTCCTAATACAAAATCAGGCCTGTAAATACATGCATACATACATATTATATATATGTATATTTATATATATATATAGAAATGTGGGTGTGTATTCGCTAACTTTGAGTTAGTTTCATACTCTGTCTCTACAAGTTAAGAGAAAACTGTACAGGACTGAATCAAAGAATATAAGTGAAAGCAAAAAAGAGCACACACAGTTGGATATATTGTTACCAAACAAGGGTTATGAGAAGTGCACTCTTCCTATATTCTTCAGTTCGATGCTATGGGTGGATTGATTGGGTGTATTTATCTCTTTATTTTGGTACTTGAACTAAAAGTTTGAGTAATGCTCACAGAGTCATATTACAGAGGAACTGCTACCTTCCTGTAGCAGTTGCACGTACACAATGGCAATGGCCACTGGCTTACAGACTTCTTTTCAAAGACCTCTGATGCCAGGAGATGTTTTTACATCTCTCTCTACAGACTTAGTCCTTTCTATTGCCATTTATTTCTGCTTCAGATGGCTCAAAGGCAGGGTGATTTTGAGCCACCAGTTAAGCACACAGGGATTTGGAATGAATTATGTGAACCATTATTGAAAATATTCTTGAAGTTGTAAAGGCAAGTTCTGTTCACGCATAAATGTTATAGGGACATTAAAAGGTTAAGATTCAGGTATTGAAAAGTGCAGAACTTACAGCTAGTGATTTTACCTGTACTTTTTGCATTTATTATGGTCTTTTGTTGAGTTTCACGTATTATGCTGCAAAGAAATCAAAAGTGTCAAAGCAACCTAAGAATTTTATCACAAAAAGCAGTCATCATCTCTTTGCCTATATTAACAGGTCCCACAAATAATGCTTGCAGTTATCAAAAGTGAAGGTCCAAAAAGAGCATGTGTGAATGAGTATAGGTCATATTGTAAGAAAACCGAGTCCAGTTAGGTATGTTGTTGTTGATGTTGTTGTTGTTGTTTTCTTCTAAGAAAAAAGATCTTTCTTCTTCACTGGCTCTATGATGATCCTGCAGTTTTTTAGTATCTGCACTATGTTTGTTCTCTCTGGAAAGCAGGTCCATCCAGAGACACCTGAACTTTCTCTCCCTTTGGACTGTGTTGCAGGCAGGAATACCCCTTTGCTACTTTTGTGTGCATTTAAAGACATCAATATTCTTGTGTGTTTTATACCAAGTCTTTAACGACGGGATTGTTTTGTGCTTCTTGGCCAGAATTTCTCTTCTCTGAATTAAGCTTCTCTGCTTTCTGCACACTCCAGGATAATATTTTCACATCTCCTTTCACAGTACATTGCTTCCCTGTGTGCTGACTGATCCCCTGTGCTTTACACATGCATACATATTCCTTTACATTAATCTTATCTTTTTTTCTGCAAGATTGATAAATTTTTCCAGGAATCTGTCTATAATCTGTCTGAGCTGTTAATGGACACCGTTCCACCCTTCACAACAGAACACGTGCTCTCCTTGTGATAAGGTTTTTAGGGAGTTCATTCCTTTGAAAGCATCAGCAGGGAAGCTTTTATCCTCTTAAATACCTCAAAGTATACTTCCAAAGATCTCTCTTGTGACCAGCAGAGTTTTATATCTGAGATGTCCACATGGAATCTTAAAAGGATGCAATAATTTGAAGTATGCGAAATACTTAAAACACTGCGATGAAATACTTAATGCACTATGCATGGACAAGATGTTACATTCTGTGGAAGGAAACCTCAAAGAAGAAATGGAAGACAACATAGATATAAAGGTAGTCAGTTACCCAGTTGCCTCATAAAGACATTTATTTTGAGCTTCTGATTGAGCTGATTGAACTTCAGCCTGTTTTTAATGAATTGTTCTTGGTGGACAATGCATATAGACCTGCATTACTGCAATACATAGTTACATAGTCTGGGAGTTTCTTCACAAACAAAAACTTCTATTATTGTTGTTGTTATTGTCATTTATGGATACAGAATTTGACCTCAGCCGAATCTTAGATCAATTTAACCTATGTGAATTCTTAAACAATCTTCAGAATTTTATCTTTCTAGTTACGTAAAAGAGGAGAGATATACATATTTACAACAATCATGATACCTCAGGGACAGAGGAGGTGCCCTGTCTGCAGCCTGCGGTGGTTTGTTTCCCTAGGAAATAAGTGCTGATGCTGGATGTCACTTGCTTTTTTGGCAGTGCCATGCAGTTCTTGTATAATAAAACTGGATGTTTCTTTGTGGAAATCAGATTTACATAAAAATGTGATTAAATGCTTAAATTTTAATGAGCTCAGTTGAGAACCTTTCCTATTATGGTAGACTTCAGTCAGTAGGAGTTCTTTTGCTTATTCTCAAGCATGTATTTTCTTGCACTCTTTCTGAAGGGAACAAATGTAGGGATTTGTGGGGCCTAAATTTTTAAAGGAAAGTATTCAGATGATCCAGAAACTCCTACTAGTTATCGAAGCTGCTGGAAATGGGAAATAATGCTAAATATATCATTTTAAACATTAAATGTGGATAAAATCATAGTTCTGTATTTTGGAAAATTAACCCTATGCACAGTTGGGATTGTTTCCAACATCAAGATTGTTTCCAAAACCGGAAAGCAGGAGAAACCTTCCATAATACAAAAATTGCTTTCTCATTAGTCTTCTATGTACAGAAGTAAAATTTAATGTGTCTTTTTTATGTTGTAAGACATAATTATCCTTTTTTTTTTCTAGAATACCTTTCATTTATAGTTGCACATAGATTTCCTACTGAAAAAAACCAAATCTGATCAATGATATAAAGCATGCCTTTCTTCTAAGGGTATTTTAAGAACAAACTGGAAAGTAATATTCATTATTGACATCCGTTGTTTATACGAACTACAACTCTTCCCATCAAATGAGCTTGTAACTTGAAATCAAGTACGAGGTATATCTTGCACTGATAGTTGAGTTCACTTTCAAGTGAACTTAGGATCCTTTAGGATCACAGGAAACAAATGTTCTCCTTATGTCTGAAAAAACAGTGGTTTTGTTAGAGGAATCCAAACTCCTTCCTCTCCTTCCTCTGTTGAATTCCTTGCCAGAGCTCAGAGAGATTCCTGAGGAACATACCACATGAGTCTACTGTCCTGTCCAGAAAAAACAAAGCCACCTAAAGATTTGCAGTAACACAAGTATATATGACGGTTGATGTTACCCATTGAAAAAACAGAAATCAACATTTCACTAATGGCTTCGTGAAAGAGAAGTGAGACTCCCTTGTATTTACACAGGTCTGAAATACCAAGGCCTGTATTTCTTCCTTCACAGCTCTACTGTGTGTGCCCTTGCTGCTGCTTGCCTGTGTTCAGCTCTTACTGTGTTGGCAGCACGTCGAGTTACCCAGCTTCACTCGGCCGCTGTAGCCATCAGCTGCTCTGCTTTGTAGGGTCTCACTTTGCAGACAGAGCCGAATGTCTCCACCTTCAAAAATGTTGTCACTTTCAGTAGTATTCTCACTTCTCCCCATAGGTTTATTCTTTCAGCTGCATGAGCGACAAGGAAAAAAGAGCAATTAAGGAAAATGAGGTTGCAAATTTAGGAAAAGAGACAAGTATTTGCCATTAATTTTCATCTGTTTTTTTTTTCATGCTATGCAGTATTATACATATTAGCACTATTTCATGTCTTTTTTTTTAATAAAAAAATGAAGATACAATCTCACTTCTTGGCTTTCTTATACAGGCTTCAGCCCCCTCTTGAGTTCCTCATCTGTGATGCTTGTCAGTCCAAAATCTATCCCAAAATCTACTTTTGATTGGAAGTGGCATTTCTGAAATGAGCCTGACCTCTTTCACCTTCTGTCAGGAACCTTGAGGTATAACAGCACCATTTCAAGTTAAAGCTCTGAAGTGACTGGCACCTTTCTTTAGCCAACCAGCTAAATAGGCTGAGAATCCTTCTATTCTACAGCAGTGAAGCCACAATTTAAGTTCATGTTGCAAGGAAGTATTTGCTTTCACTAATTGCAGAGTCCAGGTAAAAGAGCATGCTTAAGACAGAGAATTACATTTTCAAATGAGGAGAACAGAGCACGATTTGAGCAGTGTTGTACCACTTGTGGAAGAGGTCAGGGACCAGCCCAGTCAAGGCTTCTATGTAATGTTTCAAGCTGTCAGTCTCTGTCACAGCAGTCAAAGTCGTTGAAAAATAGTTTGATCTGGAGTATAATTTGGAATTATTCATGTCTTGTATAAATAATAAAGAATTTTTTATACAGGTATTCTGAAAGCATTCTAAACACCTTTCCCAAAACTTTAAGTATTGCTGTATCAAATGCAGGAGGCTACCATTATATCCAGAAATCACACCATTTTGTGTGACTACATGTGACTGGTTTGCAGCAATTTTGCCCTCTTCCACCCTACTTCTTTAGATTCTGTGTCATTAGGCACCTTTGCTTATCTTCGCCACCTTTCTTTAGGTTTGAAGTTCAGCTTGGTTCAAATACAGCATTCTGGTCTCCTTGATGTCAACTGTATGGGTTCTCATCATCTCCAAAAGCAAGTGTTTGATGTTGTTGAGTATTGGTTGCTTCGAGTTAGATTTGTGCTCTTGAACAATGTTGTTTTCCCAAGGAGGTGGTTGCCCTGGCAAGCCAAGGGACAGCTGGTGCAGACTTCCACAGCTGCATCCACAGCTACGCGAAGGATGAGAAATAACCCTCCTCTTAGGGGGCATGTTTGGTTAAAAGTCTTTGAAATTTCATAAAATTCATAGAAATAGTAAGGGCTGTCAAGTTGATATAGGAATTTTATCGCAGCTAACACAAAGAACATAGCTACAACATTACCAGATTATCTCAAGTGCCTAGGATTGTCAGGCATTGATTAAGACAGTTTTGTTTTGTTTTGTTTTTTTTTCCTAGATATGCTACTTCTAGTAATTAGTGGTGATGTGTTCTCTCATAGTCTGGTGGGAAATAAAACAGGTACATTTAATGACTGAAAGTAAAAATATTTACTGTTGTTTGATATCAGAGGGAAAAAAAAAAAAAAAAACCTGTGGTCATGAGATGCTCCTTAATAACAAACCAAACCTCCACCAACCTGAGGGGATGTTATCAGTGTCAGCGCAAAAGATGCAAATATAGAGAGTGCACTTCTCCTATGCAGTAGAAACCTTTTCTAATATTATGTATAATCACACTGTAAACATTGGTTTTGCTTTCATTAAAATGAGAAATAGGAGGTTAGATAGTCAACAAAGTGTCATAGGAAAATATCTAGGTGAGCAACCTTTTTTCTCCTCTCAGAATTCCCCATTAATATGAAAACTTCAGAAATTTCTCAGAAATATTCTTACTTCCCGAAGTTTATTATTTGAAAAGATCTTTATATCCAGGTTATTATTCTTTTTGACGTTCTTCCTTTCTCTGCACCAGTTTCAGGAAATGAGAGATTTATATCTTGCCCTCGTGACTTAACAGTTTGTCAGCTCCAGCCACAATGTATGTGGGTAATTTCAGCTGAAGCAGCGAAGGCTGGAAGGGATATTTGTTTATGACTTTTTTTTTTCCTCCTTAACATAAGCGAAGAAGCGTAATTGCATACAGCCTTCCTCTTTTCCAAAGGTTCCTATTGCATGCACAGCCTATCTCAAATCGGGCTTATTGATCATTCCTGATGGGCTGCAACAATGCAGCGACTGTTCCGGTAACTCACTGGCTGGACTCGTTTAGCACGCGGCCTCACTTCATTAATATTGAGCGAGGTGAACTGCATGCCATGCTCTAGCCACTGTTTGAGAACATGTACCGTAATACCGTTGGGCCTATTACTATACCTTTTTTTTTTGAAAGGTAAGACAAAGGTGAAAGTCATGCATTTAAATTTACTTTGCGGTAGCTTATTTTATGACCCGTATGAGTCCTACATGCCCCAGCAACAGTGGAGCTGTTCAGCCACTGGTCTCAGCGAAGAGGAAGATGCCAGAAAACGTTAAGGTCTTCAGTGCAAGTTTGGCTGAGATTGCGCACGCAGAGGCACAGGAGAGCTAAAACATGGGGAGACAGGACGTGCAGAAGAGGTGCAGGGAGTGCTTCAGATGCACCAGTACAGCATGAACACATTTAAAATCAGCTATATTTTATATTTATAAATCAGCTTTATTTATATCAGCTGATTTTGGCAGAACTTGAGATTGTACAAGTGTAAATTCTTGGGTTAAAAAAGTAACAGTACTCCCACATGTGCATGAAAAAAAATAGTACTGGGTAGAACTGATACAATTTTTGCATTATAGATACTTCATCCCTGCAATAATACAATTAATATCCCACACAAACTCTCTTCAATCCCATAATGTCTCCACTGCATAAATTAGAATGAGATGGATGAAGACCTGAGTTTAAGTCTTTGGACACATTCAGTAGCGGATTCATAAAGCTGCTAAGCTCAGATGTAATGCAGGCTCAGATTTGCCCTCTAAGAGATGCTTCTGATTTGTTTTTTTATAAAGATTCTAACAGTGCAAATCACTGAATTCCAAGAGTTAAAATAAGAAACAGTCTTTAATGTGTTTTCTATAAGCTTGTGAGAAGGCATTTCTGGCAAGAGTGATGAATTGTAGGAAGAAAAAGGGAGAACTGAGTCACATACAATAAAATCAACCTATTGGTTTAAGAGCAGAAAGGTATGAAAAAAATTTCAAAGACACAGCTCTATCCCGGTGTCATTTAAAGGGATTTTTTTTTCTCCAGAAGGTGATTTTCTTGTTTCTCAACCACTGCAAGGGACTGCTGTTCCATTTTGTTAAACCCCAGTAACTTCTGTCCAATGCAATGAATTTTATATTTTGAGCAACTGCTACCGTGTATTAAATGTCTAGCCTTAAGTATTGGTGTTCTACTTCAATTTAGTAAAAACAGCATTCTGGATTCTCAGTGGTAGTAAAGAGGCTCAAGCCTGTTAAAATGAATTAAGCTTTATTAATTAATATTAGATAAGATTCAATTGACCATCCTTGTATTAAATAATACGTAGTTTTTTTAAGTTAGCTTAAATAACACTGTAATTGGTAATTCCTGAAAATGAGAGAAGCTAGATCTCTTCTAGTGTGAATTTATTTGTTGTGCTGTTTGAATCATAACTGATTAAACCTATTAAATCAGATAGGAAAACTAGCTATTGCAGATCTAAACATGGAATTAATTTGGTCTGTGCTATCTCTGGATGTGAAGCAGATATATAATGTTATGACACACTTTTTTTTATCTGTATAGTCACAGCAAGCTCCAACCCAATGCATTAAAAGATTTGCTTTGTATGATATCATGTAATCTGCACGTCAAAGATGTTAGAGAAAAATTGAATTCAAAAGTCAAGGATTATTTTTAACAGTTGTGTTAACACTGAATTTTCTAAATCATTTTATCTGTACAAAGCAAAGCAAAATGTGTGTTTATTATATAGAGAGATAAGAATCACGTATTTAATATGTTATTAATATTGCATTCCACATACTACTGTTGTTTAAAAAGTAAAAAAGTCTTCAAAGTTCCTTCTTTTAAGGAGTTTCTTGCTCAGGTGCACTCTGCATCCCGGCAGAAAGCTGAATCACTTTCTGGTGGAATAAAATTTTTGTTTCTAGCAGGAATATGTTG